>VXBQ01002372.1:86112-157265 GCA_013400175.1 Phainopepla nitens
GGAGGGGCCGAGCCGAGCCGTGCCGAGCCGAGCAGTGCCGGCGGCTCGTGGTCTCCGCCCGGACACGATGTCCCCGCGGCCGGGTCGCGGAGCGGTCCGCCCTCGTGTGCGGGGCTTCCGCAGGAAGATGCCTGGAGGGGGGACTGGCGAGGCGATGCTTGCCCGGGAGGCTGGGAACGAGCTGCCGAGTGGCCGGAGCAGCTCTGCCCGCGCCTTCCTCGGGGCCGTGCGGTAACAACTGTAACGGTGTCCCACGGCTGCCGGCACACGAGAGCGGTGCCGCGCTGGAGGAGGCCACAGCCGCTTTCTGCAGCTTTACCGCATGTTTGTACAGCAGTATTTTGGCTGTTCTTAAGGAAGAGTGGTGAAGGCAGGTGCTGTGCGCAGGTGAGCGGTGTTGGGAGTGTCGCGTGGGGTCTTGCTCAGCTGGGACGCGGGTTCGTGTGCGGGGACACGCGGTCCTGGCAGCAGCGAGGCACCCGGGAGAGCAGGGCCGGAGTGAAAAATCATCTCAGGAGCAAACTGGTTGTATGTAGAAGGAGGTTGTGTGGAGGAAGGGAAGAGCTGGAAATTAGGAAAATAAACGTGAAGTGAGAGCTACTGAAGTCAGCAGGGAACTATTTGTGTATTCATCACGTTTGCCAAATAGTTTTGAGCTAATGAGCTGCCTTACTAGTGAAAAAATAAAATAGAATCAGATGTCTCAATAAATACTGTTGAACTATTTATCTCAAGAACTGTTAGGATATTACTGAGTAGATATTTTTAAAGTCATCAAGACTAAGACAATTCGTTTTTTCCTAGCTGATCAAAAGTGACTGCTAACTTGCTTTTATATTGCTTATACTAATATCTCTCTTCTTCTATGTCTCAGGTTTTTCAGAACTGGCTAAATTATGAGTTGTCCTTTTGCATATTTTTTTCTTCTCCTCTAGAGTGAGACTTTTCATTTAACAGATTAAAGAGAATACATATTTCAGAATGAATTTATGGAAAAACTGATGTGAGAGAGCAGTAGGATTGTGAAAAAGAGCTGCCAGCTCGTTCTTTGAGCTGTGGAATTGTAACATCACATAGACAAGCACTACACATAGGATGTTGGAAGCAACTAGTTTATATAGGATTTTTGGCAGCAGATTCTTTGATTAGGAAAATTGTTCTCGTGTATATTACAGCCATTTCTGGTACTTTTCTAAAAACTAGTCCATACATGTTTTCCACTATTTGCATTGATTCCCAGTGTTTTGGGATTTGTCATCCTTCTCCAAATCACGTGGACTCAGCCTTTCATTTTTTCCAGCTAAGGATCCTGTGGATGTGGTGGTTTGATTTGTGGGTTCTTCTGATCCAGCAGAAGAATAATTGTGCATTTGAGTGAGGGTTAGATGGGCCTGGAAAAATCTTCTTCATAAGCAGAAGACAAGTTCGAGATGAACTTCCTCTGTTTCCACTTTGTAGTTACATCATTCCCAGTAGGGGGGAATAGAAATGCCAGTTCGGGTGTTTATGGATACTCTGGCTGCTGCTTTTTCTGTTATTGCCATTATTGCTGCTATTTAAAGCTGCAATTGTAGTGGATTTTCAGAAATTCTCTGTGTTTATGCAGTGTTTACTGGGCTTTTGGATGTGTCCTGTGGTTGGGCTGCTATTCTTCCTGGCTTGTGGACTGCACTCTTGTGCTTCAGAGCTGGGTGATAGCTGGATACACAGTGGCACATGTTACTGCCTTCTTGTGGTGGCTGCATCAGCTATTTTGGTTGGTCCAGAAGCCTTGCTAGTGGAGCAGAGGGACTGTGGCTGAAAGGACCTAACAGACCCTTTAAACTGTATACTAATCTTCTTAGACTTTGCTGGCCGGGATTTTTTCTTCTTTGCACACCCAGGAAATGTTATTGTTGAAAGTTCGTGTCTGAGAATTAAACAGATTGGTTTTATTTAATACTTACTCTGAAAGGTCAGGAACCCACAGAAGATTGCCATCCTCTTAACTCCATTTTTTTTTCTCTCTCGCTGTCTCACTGTCACTTCCCCTACTCAGTATGTTAACTTTATTACAACCAGATTTTACTTCATATAGTTCTTTTATAGAACTTTTCTGCATCTTGCTTCCTTTGAACTTCCCTTTTTAGACAGGTACTGTTAACCCTTGCTTGCTCTAGCATCAGAGTGTCTTGGAATGAATATTCCATCCATAATATAAAGAAAGGTACAGCTGTGCAAGATGAAGTTACTATTTACTGACAGCTATTGATGACAATAAAAGCTTGAAAAACCATAGTGGACTTGGGGCAGTGTTTTGCACTACTTGCATTCCAGTTCAGTGAATTTAAGGGCCTGTTGAAGCTGTGAAACTTGGTTTGACCTGACACGTTGAGACGGACTTGGCGAGAATATCGCTGCTGTCTGAGCACAGTGACCTTGTTTCAGTAGCAGCACACAAAAACACAGAGGTGGAGCAGGGTGAGGAGCACTGGTTCCAGGTAAGCAGGATAAGTGTCACGGCAGCTGCAGAGCTCACTGTACACTTTGGCCTCCTGACCTGCCTGCCTGCAGATACCCACACAGGCACAGTTGGTAGTCTCAGTGCATGTGCATTTTGAAATCATCTGCCGGTTTTTCTTTGAATAAAAGCTTGGTTTCAGTTTTTTTCAGAGCTTGTAAACTCTGCAGTATCATGCTTAGAGGAGCCTTTTCATGTTTGAAATTGCTGAAGGAAGAGGTTAACGGTATTTTTGACTGTCTGAGATATCAAAGCTCTCAGTAGGTTTTTATGAAAAAGATGTGGGAAATACGCATCTGAAACTTTTGAGGTTCTTGCTTATACTTAAGGGAATGTGAGATAAATGATTTAAATTTATACAAGTTTGTATTGTGTCATTCACAGGCACAGACACTATTTTTTAAAGTTAATTTAGATAGAAGTTCTTTATTTCAGCAGAAATTTAACAGAATTTTTTTCCCCATAGTTTTCTAGTTGGGCTTTTTGTTGTTGAGAAATGATTGAAAGCAAGTAATTGCATTTACTTCTAGGAGGAAAGCAAGTTTTCAGCTTCTCTGTTTTGTTTTGAAAACTAGAGTCCTGTAATTATTCGGGTTATATCTGCAGTTGTGTAAACCCTGGCCTGTTTCTTCCCTGTTTGTTCAGAAGGCTGTTATAAAGCCCCTTGACTGTTAGTAAGGAAGGGATATCCACGCACTATGCTGGGTTTAGCACTTCTTTGTGTGATGATAAACTACACAAGAAAACCAGACTGGGTGAGTGAAGGTGGGGCAGAGCCTCATACACAAAATCTAGGGACCAACTTGGAGGGATTTGGCTTTGTCTGCCTAAATAAATGTATTTTCTTAGTGTTTGTCCAAAGCTGCTATATTTTGTATTTGGTTGACACCGTTGCAGTGGGAGAGATCCATAATGTAGCTTGATAGAATTTTATTAAGAAAAAAAAGTGTCAGTATTCTTTAATGCATTGCAATTATTAACTGACATTTGTGAGGTGCTGCTGTGTGGCATAAACAGCTGCTCTGCTTATGTTATTTTTGAGGACATGGGTAGTTTTATCGAAGCAAGCTTCTGAAGAGAAAACAGCCTCCTTATGTAAGGAGCAGTTTCGTGTTGAGAAGATCTGTGGCTTATGGCGTCACACATCAGATAGGCAGTAAATTGGCACGTCTCTTGAACCCTGCAGCTCTTTGCACTGTGAGATATGCCTTTAGTGCTTTTTCAGTGTGTTTGTGGCAAAGCTAGGGGGGTGCTGTGGGAGGGTACTGGGTGAGCTGATAAAAGCTGAGTTTAGTCTCTGCTGAAGAGTGTGCAGATCACGAAACTGCTTATATTCGCTGACACAGGAGGGTCATATGTGCACAGCATTTGGACCAGAGGAGTAGCAGAGTGATAACAAGGAAGCCTTTACACAAAATGGTGCTTTATTGTAATTAACAGCAGATTGCATGATTCTCATGCCTTGGCTGTTGTGTTTTTTTAGTGATGAAAGCCAGAGGCTTATTTGTCAGCTTTCTTGCTTTTATGAACAAGGGTTTAAATATGCATAGAAAAATTAAACTCAGATTGGAAATGAAACTGAGGGCCCTTGATCCAGAATAGATCAATTTAAGGGAAATACAGGGAAATTAAGCCTGATAATCTGTTGTTGATGGGGGTTTTCTGAACAGATGACCTGTCACTCTACAGCTGGCAACTCAGAATTGCTCAGAAAAGTTAAATGGGGGAAAAAACACAGCAAAATGCCTGAATAACTTGTGCTATTTCCTGCAATTACAGTGCAGTTTACACTGAAACTCTGTGCTATACTGGGACCCAGGGGAGGTCAGCCCGGGCTGCTGAAGTCACTCTGGGTCACATCTCTAAAAAGCCTGCTGCTGGGTACTGACCTTTTGCTTACTTTTAATAGAGTCAGAATTCCTTGCATTACTGTTTTCTCACTCTTTGCATCTGTGGTTACTTCAGATACAGTTTATCCCAACTTAAGCTGTTACCTTGGTCCCTTGGTAAGATTATTACCCAGGTGTGTTCCAACATCTCAGTGATTTGAACTCAAGCTAGAGGCTGTTGCATTAATCAGCAGAAGCCTTGTGGTTGGTGCAAGGAGGAGATGAGAGCAGCAATCTTTTTCTTCTGTCCTTTTAGGTGACAGTGATTTCAGTGAAAAACTTTGCAGAAGGGTAAAAACCATCCTTAGGTTCCAAAAGTAGAAGTGGTAAATGTTTTGTTGCCAAGTGGCCAAATGTTTTGCCGTGGTACTTGCAGATATGGCAGGGTCTGGAAATGCAGCAGTAGAGAGAGGCTGAATTTTAATTTTGCAGGTGCTAATATAATCTATTATATGTTTTTCTGACACAAAAAATTAGCCATAGTTCAGTGGCTTTTGGCTTCTTAGATTACAGATTTAAGAAGAATCTCTTGTAAATGCCACAGCTGCAAGTACTCTTTTCTCTGGCAATTTGTTAGCACCTGCTTCTTATTTTAGGCTAAAGGGGGGGAAAAAAGGGCAAAATATGCTTTTTTCTTGGAATTTTACATACAGTTCCAGCTGATGCAGTGCTTTCTACAATAAAGGATCTCAGCTTTTTGTAAACATTAGGAAATGCTCATGTGTGGGTTTGGGACAAGGAGGTACAGACACCTGATTTAAGTTCAGGACCAGTTATTGGAAGGTAGAGGCTTTTCCTTGTCTGTGTTAACAGTTCAAATCTGCATTATGTAAGTAGTTACTGTTGAGAACTTAAACAATTTAAACCATTTATAACTTTCTATAACCATTTCTAGTAGAAAACATTATGAGAAATTAAGGGCATTTTCTCGTCACTAGAAACACTGGTGTTTTTTTCCCTAAATCTTCTTTATATAAATGATAAAAAAAGGACCCTTATTTATTATGTGACTATTACTTTTTGTAACTTTTCTACCTTTTGCTCTAACAATGTTGTCTTTGACAACATTAAGATACTTAAAGAATAAAGCTTAGATTTCAGAATTTGAAATGAAGGAGAGGCATGGTGTCTTTCCATTGCTGAGGTCTCAATCTGCACATGGTATTTTGGGAAGCTGGGCTAGAAAACGTTTGTAGGGATTCTGGAGTACTTTTCCTGTACAAATATCTGTTTCTTATCAGCTTGTCACTCCCTGTGATGTAGCCTGAACAGTAAGCACAGCAGAGCAAGCCTGATGCTCTGAAAATTGTGCCATGGTCGTGCTTGTTTAGGCTCCATTCTAGATATGCTCTTAGACAAATGGTGAGGCTCAGCACAGGTTTCATGATCTGACTCCAAAACGTGAGTGGCAGAACAAAGATGGCATATCAGGTATCAGGGACTTTTTTAAAGCAAGGTCAGAGTTCTTTTAAAGCAGCCCTAAGGAGAGGTTCTGTTCTGTGCTTCTCTCACCCCCCTCCCTCCTGTGCACTGATGCAGCTCCTCTGAAGATGTAGGCTCAGCCAGATCTGCCAAATCTGGGGAGAGGCAGGAAATTTGCTGTCCTAGATAGATGCCATGAGGCTTTTAGAGAGAAGAGAGAGTGGTTCGGTCAGCTCATGGTTTTATAGGTGCTACACTGGGAAATTTTTCAATCCTCTATCTAGAGCTGGCAGATTGTAAGACTTCCTGTTTCAGTGGGAAAGTGATAATGCTATTGTAATGAAAGTTGTCAGCTGCAATTACAGTGTTGGTGCCTGAGCGAGCTAATTACTTTCACTCAACTCAATGTAAACATTGCATTTAATAGAAAGTCTTTTTTACTGTTGAGGAGATAAGATTGAGAAACTTTATCTTGGGAAGTGGTTCTTCTGTGGGTGACATTGAAGTAGTGGGTACACAATGTCAATGTCAAATGTAATTCTCCATTTGAAGGAGTAAGTGTTGACCATGATGTTAAGATTCCAGCGTGGTTTGTAATTTCATTTTTCACATAGCTGTGTGGTAGTGTTTTAAGTCACTTTTCAGTCACACTTTGGTTCATGCTGGTGCATTTAACAGTGTGGCTGGCAGCCTGCTTCTCTAGCACACTTTGCACACAGCAGGCATGAAACTGAGCAATTTGAGTCTCTCCATTTCTGCCAGTGAAAATTTTAAAATGTGCTGTGGGTCAAGTGGGATTATTGATGTGAGAACAAGCAACCCCTGGCTGCTCACTTGACAGCCTTTCCTGGCTGCCAGGAGAGGCAGCATCAAATACTGTTATTCTTCAGGTTAGCCATCCTGAAGGCATGCCATGCTGTCCTTGGTCTGTCTTCCCTCAGCCAAGGCAGAATAAACTGGCCTTTTGTGCTGTAACTTTGTCTTACAGTTCTACTGCCAATGCTTTTATCTTGCCTGTTCCTGAAATTTTAGACAGGAATTAGTATAGTTCTTAATTTCCTAGGTTTTATGCACTGTTAAGTGGTTTACTTGTGAATGAATCCACTTGATTCTGGAGAATGGCAAGCATTTTTTGTGCCCTTATAGACAGAGGGTTTCATTTCAGATGTGATGGGAAGGTTTTTTTGTGCCATGAGGGAAAACATACTACAGTGCACTAAAACTGTGGACTGGTATTTTTGAACCATAGTGCTGATGATAGAAATGAAAACTGAGAAATAGGTCAGGTAAAGTTAAAAATACCCATCTGCTATTTTGGGAAACTTTAAAATTGTTTAGGAATTTTTGAAAAGAAAAGAAAAGCTAACCTGAAACTATTGAACATCTGAGATATGGTTCTTCTGGACTACACTAGCACTAAGCCAACAGTGTATCTCCCCAGCATCCAAGGATCCAAGAAAGGAACAAGGATCAGACTGATTATTCTCCAGTGGGTTCCTGCAGTCACAGCTTAAAATAAAGGCTGCTTCCAGATTATACAGTCTAATAGCTATAGACTTCACCCCCTTTTCTCCTCATTTTCCTTTATGGCAGGAAGCTGCTAGTTTGTGTAGGCTTTTTCAATAGTGGTATCACTGTCACTTGATATGCCTTTGCAAAGTAGAAGAGTCAACTGATCAGTCAGAGTAAAAATTGTTAATCTTTGAGCTGAGAAAAATGGAATAACTTCATGTTTTAGTAGAAATTGCTAAAACAGTGTTTCTAAAACTTGAGTCAGAAAAAATGCCATTAATTTGCTAATTAATGCCTGTTAAATACAAAGGTCTGCTTCAGTGAGTGTTTCTGCATTTTGTTTGTGATGGCAAAAACCAAAACTGAAACTAGGTTTATAAAAAGCAAAGGAGAAGCATGTACTTTCCACTGGCAGAACTAGTCTAGGCTCGTGTAACCGAACCTGTAATTAAAGTGTGAATGCATGCTGGTTTCGTGACGAGAGTGACACATTTTCCAGCTGCAGTGGACTCTTCTTAAGCTGTGGTGTCCTCCATGCAGAACTCAGGGTATGCCTGCCTTTTGTAATGGATTGACTTTGTCCACTGAGGGGGATCAAGCTCGGTTCAGACAGAGCCTGCTGCTGCTGTGTCCTGCAGACAGCCCTGCCTGCTTGGTGTGTCACCCCAGTGCTCCCAGTGCCTTTGGGACTGGTGCTGGCTGGGAGCCTGCAGTGGCTCTGTGTGTGGGACAGCCGTGCCCCAGCGCGTGTGGAGCTGGGTGCAAGGGCTCTGTGAGGACGTGGGGTGCTCAGCAGCAAGGATGGGGTCTGCAGCCCTGTTCCTGTCTGCTGCTGCCCTGTGTGGACTCAGCCTGAGGGAATTGCCCCTGGGGAAACAGGAAAACACTGCTGTGTCTCTCTCTTCACCTGTTCCTTGCCCTTTGCCGCCTGAAATGAATGTAAAATGGAAGTGGCTTCTGCATATCATCTGTGCGTTGCTCTTTCTTTTGTACAGAAATGTTTTTAAAGCTAAGCGTGTTCCTACTAGATAGTAACAGCCTCTGGGTGAAATCCTGGAAACATATGAAAGAACTGATGTTGCTGTTAAATTCTAGCAGTAGTCTTGCCCAAAATTTCCCATTTGTGCCATCTTTCTGTTTTGAACCCTGACGTACCGTTACATTGTACACTCTTGCCTTTTGTGCAGACACAAACACCTCCAGATAAGCTGTAAATATGAAAGTCAGATGGAAAGTTGCACATTTTTAGAATATCCTCCAGCCAGTATGCATAGCAGTCCTGCAAACAGCACTTCTTGCTTTTATTTTGCCACGTGGCAATGACGTGCATTTTCTGCTCTGACCTTGCTGGTATTTGCCAGATTCATTTTATAGCAAGCATTTACAAACAGGGAAAAAGAAGTAAACAACTTTCTAAGCAGTGTGTAGATCTCTTAAAATTTACTCAATACAGAGGTGTCAATGCTTTTGTTTGTTTCTTGTAAAGCTGATTACGTCCTGTATAACCTGTAACGTCCTGTATTACTCCTATAATCTCATAACTGTCAGAATTTGTGAATTGTAAACTGTTCTGCAGAGTCATGAGACTTTTTCTTGGCTGTTGTGCTGGAATAGAGCAGCTGGGACTTAGAAAGCCAAAAACATTTGTGTGGTGGCTAAATGTAAGGATGACTCAGCTGAAATTTCTGATGAGTTGTGCAGTCAGGAAACTCAATAAGCATGTGGCTTCCCCACAGCGTCTCACAGCCGCAGCCTTGTCACGAACGACTGGTGACTCCTTTGCAGACACAGTCAAACATAACTGGGCTTTCTTATGTTCTGCCAATGTTAATTCCCTTGAATTTGCTGTGAAAGCTCAGCTATTTTCTAAAAATGAAAATTTAAAAATGATACAAAGTGAGAAGAATTTTTAGAATGCTGTGGAATTAGAGGAGAAAAATAGCGGCTGAGTGTCCTGTGTTTGCTGTCTGCTGTATCAAGTCCTAGATTCCGATAGAAATTGAGGGACATGGGGAAGGAAAATGTATCTTTCATTCCTCTTTAGTTCTGTTCTCTTTGTAATTGTGTTTGAAGCTGTTTATTCAGTGCAGCAAGGGGACAAACAAGCATCAAAGTGTGGTGATTCTGGGCAGTGGGATCTGCTTTGGGCTTTGATGTTGGACTAGAGGGAACAGGCACTACAGCTCCTTTTGGTTCTGTTTCCTCATCTATAAAATGTGGATAATGGCACCTGTTTCAGTGACCAGCTTAGGCTTTTATATATAGAGGAGTAGGATTACTGACATCATGTCCCAGTAGTGGTACTGGTGTTTTGTGTAGTGTAAGCTGTGCAACTGCCTGAAAAAATGCTTTGCCACTGAAAAGTTAACACTCTAGTCAACAAGCCTTTGGGCACGGGACTGCTGATCTTGGCTCAATGACTTTTAAACAGAAGCCTGGGAGCAATGCTTTGGCTGTTGAATAATTGCAGTCCATCTACAGCTGCAATACTGTGCATTGCATTATTCTGTTGGACAGTCAAAAATCTACAGCACTTGAGAGAGAGTGTTGCACGTGATAAGTTTTCAACAAGGTCTATGACTTAAGGGTAAAATTTGCTGCAAGGGATGTTCCTAACTCAGAACAATTGTAAATACGGTGTGAAAGCTCATGTTACTACTAAATAGTCTGTCATTGTGAATAATCCTTGTGCCAGTAGTTAAAATGGTCATATTTTTATTACTGTGAGCATCAGTTTTGGTTTGATTGTATGGTGATTTACCTTAGTTTTGAGAATTGTGTTGAGAGAAGTAGGAAAACATTGAATTACGTCAATTTACATTCTCTTCTTGTTGAGTAGGAAATGAGTTGCAAGGGTGAGCCTTTTACTTGGTTCTGTGCCTTGTTGTTGTGGATTTTTTATTCTGAGTCCCTGTTTCCGATTTTCGAACACTGAAGTTCAGTGTTGACTTTTTCTGTAACTTCACCTGTTTTCTTGCCCCAGGATTGGAATCTGACATGGCACACAGAAGATCCAGACTTCACCCCATGCTTTCAGAACACAGTCCTGGTCTGGATTCCTTGCATTTACCTGTGGCTCTGCTTCCCAGTGTACTCCCTGTACCTTCGCCGTCATGACAGGGGCTACATCCAAGTGTCAAACCTTAACAAAGCCAAAACGGTACGTGGGCTCTTTGAAACCAGAACTTACCCACCTGACTTGTTGGGCAATTGGAATCTCTTTTCAGCTCTGTTTTTAGCACGGGATTGTTTTGAGCATAAGTCTTGACCTGTGTGCACACTTCAGGTTTAGCTCACTTGTTCTGCTCGTTTGATTTCACAGCTTTTCCTGTTTCCATTGCCCTTTTATCAGGCTTTTTGAAATTTACCCTGGCGTAGTAACAAACATGCAAATCCTTTTAAAGACTAGTTGGAGAAGGCTATTTTAAGGCTGCTCAATCTCAAGGCCCTTATTTCTATCATAAAAAGAATTTATTATCCTGTCATCTTCTTAAGTTTCACAGCATACATTTCTAGAGCTGCTGCGGGTGTTCTAGTCCACTTCTATTGTGAAATAGCTACTTGAAGTTTTTTGGTTTTTTTCTTCCCTTTAGAATAAGTGCAAAGTTTTAAGAAAAACTGGAATAAGATGGTGTATTGGAAAGGTTCTTTTCTCTGCAATCTGTTATTCAGGAGACCAGCTTTCTGCTTCATAATAGACTGAATTACATGGTATTAAAAATCAGTAAACTTTTTTCCTTCTAGTAGGAATTCAGTAATTAAAGCCAAATTTCTTTTGTGTATGTGGTAGAATTGCCCAAATGATATGATCTAATTATGACTCCTGCTAACACATAACATCTAGTGTTCCTCTATATATTGTGCTGCATTATCTTTGTGAATTGATGTCTAAAAGACACTTTTTTAATTGCAGGCTTTGGGCTTAATACTGTGGATAGTCTGCTGGGCAGACCTTTTCTACTCTTTCTGGGAAAGAAGTCAAAATATTTTTCGAGCTCCATTTTTTCTCGTTAGCCCTACAGTATTGGGTATAACAATGGTAAGTTCTCCTGCATGGCCCTTGTCCATGCAAAGCTGCAAGCAGTAGCACCATCTTGGTATTATTCACAGTGCTGTAATCCTTTAAGCTGCAGCCTTTATTTACAGACTTGTTCTGGAGTTGAGCTGTGAAATACTGACTCTGAAATACCTGCTTTCTTTTCATTGAAAAAATGAGAAAAAACTCTCTCAGCTATCTGTGCTCAGTGTGTTGTCCATCAGCACACAAGGCAGTTTCAGTTGTCTTATTTTGGTAGGCCAAACATTTAATAGTTTGGCTCAGGCATGGGGTAGAGGAATCAACTCGACAGCTGATTCAACCTAGATAATACAAACACTGAACTTGGGGGGAGATTGAAGTACCTCATTACAAACTCTCATATAACATTCTTGAGTGTGTGTTATCCTTGTCACACTTGGTGGCACAGTGGAAAGTCATGAAAGCCCCAAGTCACACAGGTGTGCCCAGCTACCTCCTTTGCCCTAGATGTGCCAGAGTTTTGTTCTTTCACACCAATATCCCTGCAGCCTGCATTTCAAGGAAGATGCCTTGCTGTTCATTTGCTGTCGGTTGCCTTAGGTTTATCACAGAGTTGGAGTGGTAGTGATTAAACATGATGCTCAAGGGGACACCACAACCCCAACAACCAAACAAAAACCCCAAACAGCCCTCAAACATACTGACACAATGCAAGAGCTAATAAGTAGTTTGTGGTCATTTAATAATGCAACTGTCAAGCTTCTGTCAGGCTGATTGAAAATGCACGTTGCAATAGATAAGTGAGATGTACCAGCTTCCAAAAGAACTCTGAAAACACACAAAATACAGAAATAGACTAATACCTGGTCAGTGTTGTTTGGTGTTGTGGCTTGTATGGAAAGAAATCTATTTATTTTTAAAGATCTAGTCAGGAAATACCATGATTCCATGTTGATTTGTAGTATAGAACCAGAAAAGTAAAGAGTTTGGCAGCTTTTGACAGCACTTTTGTGTATTTGATTGTTTATTTCTTTGTAATGCATATTCCTTTTCCCATTTTTCTCTGCTCCTTATCTTTACTGATACAGAGAATTTCTTATTTAAATTTATTTTTGAATTACACTTAAAATTTCAGGGGTTTAGAAGGTCTGGGAGATACTGGTTTAGAAATGTTAAATGAGCAGACTTTAGCACAGTACCTTTTACATGTGCATAACATATTGTAAAACTTAATTTGTGAATATGTTTTCATCTTATTTATCTACAGTTGCTGGCCACATTTTTAATACAATATGAAAGAATAAAAGGAGTCCAGTCTTCAGGTGTAATGACAATTTTCTGGTTCATCTCATTGTTATGTGCCATAGTGATTTTTGTATCCAAAGTAAAACATGCCTTAAATACGGTAAGTGATTTTTTAGCCTCATTCAGTTGAAAATAATCCCAAATGCTGCAGTGATAGAGTAGTTGCTTGGTGATCATGCCAGTCAAATCAGTTAATGATTCATTTAGTGTACCTTCATTCCTTGGGTTGTAACAGCAAAGGAAGCAAGAATTAATGTCTTCTGTTTTGAAATGCTTGTTAAATTCCTATTGATTTTAACTGTAGCAGCAGTTGCCAAGAAAAGGGGGCTGGCTGTTGGAGAAAGAGGATGTGTCTGCTTGAGTACACTCAAATTCTGTGTAAGCTTTGATATCAGACTGCTCTGGCTGGGTGTGTACATCATCTTCCTGTTGACTGTGCAGTGGATTTCCTGAAACACTTTGTTCAGTGCTGGTGTGATCCCACCTGCTTGGAGAAGATCAAAGTGAAATATTATTGTGCCAATTTGCCCTGTAGTAAGACCACCTCAAATATTGGACTAATTGTGGAGCTGCCTGAAAGTGGCACTTTTTATTTCTTGACACCTTTAAAGGTGCATTGGCAGTTTTGAGAACTTTCAGCCAACTTTTGTCTTCCCAGCTGTTGGGAATGAGATTTTATTGGGGGTGTGTGTCCATCCAAACCTGTGCTTTGATTTCTGTTGCTTATGTGTTATGCATCAGTCCCAGTCTAAAAAACTGAGAGAACCTCTGAATTTTGCAGACAATGGAACAAAGTGTAATGGAAATTTTACTCCTCTAAATCCTGTGCATCCTAACAAAAAAAAGAAAAAAAATGCTTTCAACACTCCTTGCAAACCAGTGCATAAATGTCTTGCTCCTGTAAGGAGTACTCTGACTCCAAATTGGGGCTGTGTAGGCACAAACCATGTTTTGAAGAGAACTTCTTACATAAGAAATTCATGCTTGTATTTTAATTGTAGTGACTGAATAAAAATAAATGTGTCTTTCACATCCTCTCCCCTCTCATCACCTTCCCTTTCCCAAAATAGACATTGACTTTAAATTTGCATGGAGGTGAGTAGTGTAGCACTTAGTTTGCAGAATTAACAGTAAGGAGGTGTTTTGTTTTTAATCATAACATGTTATTTAAAATAATTTCCTCAAGCCTTCTAATTGGAATACTGCCTTCCTTTGCAGGGTGCTGATGAGGATGCATTTCGTTATGTCACCTTCTGCATCTACTTCATTCTGGTATTAGTGGAGCTCATCCTGTGTTGTTTTCCAGAGCAACCACCTTTATTTTCTGAAACAGTAAATGATCCTGTGAGTGAGTCTGTACAGAGTGCCAAGTATCATATGTGCAATATTCTGTGTAATGAGCTACAGGGCCACAGTCTCCCAGATGACAAAGAATTAAAATTCTTTTTATTTGATAATGCAAAAGAAGCCCATAACATGCAAAACTGGGGGAAGGGGGAGGGGGCTGTATGTAAGAAAAAGCACAAAAGTACTGTTGTACTCAGTGCTGAATAGCATTCCTGAAGGATAAGTTATATGTATTTATATTCAGTAGTGCTGCTGGCAGTCAGTGGGAAATAGTGATTTGAAATGCTGTGC
The DNA here is from genome assembly GCA_013400175.1 of Phainopepla nitens. Taxonomy (NCBI): domain Eukaryota; kingdom Metazoa; phylum Chordata; class Aves; order Passeriformes; family Bombycillidae; genus Phainopepla; species Phainopepla nitens. The sequence continues at coordinate 100,397 of VXBQ01002372.1, forward strand.
TCCTGGTTATCTGATATGTTCAGTAGGCAGTAGCATGTGGATTCACTTTCATTTGAACATGGGGAAGAATTTAGACCTGGAAAGCTTTTGAACCTGGGCAGATGTGTTTGATTTCTTTTTTTATCACTCTTACGTCAAGTAAGGATTTAACCAGCTCAGATGCAAGAGCAGCTAATGTTAGAGGGTGGTTTGGATGTAGATATTTAATTTTACCTAGACATGATCTTTTTTGCATGTGTTCCTAATTAAATGTACCAGCTCTGTGGCATGGCTCTAAAGTGCTCCAAGAGATCCTGGATCGTGCCTGCCCCACCTGTGGGTTCTGAGTCACAGGAGGGTGCCACTTGTCACTGCCTGGAGTTTGGATGTGCCAAGTTCAGGAATTTTGGTGCTGTACAAGCTCTGATTCTGGTTTGATGGCAGTTAAGTGACATTGACTGATGAAGGAAGGTGTGAAATGTGAGAGGGAGGAAATAAATACTGCCTTTGTAACTGTGGGGAGGGTCCATGAGCAGTTGCACTTTCTGAACCCCACAGTCACCTTCTCCACCAGTCTCCTGGTGCCAGGGGTGCTGTGCATGGCCATGGAGACAGTCACAGGTGTGTGTGTGCCTGGAAGGAGGAGCACATTGCTGAGTCTGGATCCTCTTCATCTTCTTTTCATCTCATTCAGGGGTTAAACATATTTGGCAGGATACTGTGGGTGTAAGGAACCCTTTTCTTCTTTGATCGTGGTTGTAATAATTACAAGGTTCTTTGAGACCACAGTGGTTTGTTTTTCTGTTCTGAGTATTTCTAGGAATTTAGAATGTCTGCAGGAAACAGGGCAGACTTCAAATTTTAACCTTTTATTTTGGTGGGGAAAAGAACAAAGAAGTCATGTTAACCAGCCTTAAATTCTGCTTTATTCCCTTTTGCCAAATATTTCCAAACCAGAAATGTCTGTAAGCCTTAAGTAAAATTTTAGTATATATTTACTTAAGCCAGCAAACTACAGTGAAATTTCTGAGATGTAGATGCTGATGTGTATAGAAATCAGGCAATGTGTTTTGTATATTGTTTACATTACATAAATCCAAACTTGTTGAAACTTGTCTTCATTCTATCTGGCATAAAAGTCGGTAGGATTATTAATTATTTGTGTGATAACTATTTAATTTTATCAAAAGTAGTAATATTTTAGAAATAATCTAACATATTTTAATGTTTTAAACTTGGGCTTTATGCAAACCAAGTCCAGTTTTTGGTGGTACAGGATCTAGTGGGCTCTTAAATTTAGGGTTTCCACCAGCAAGTAGATTAAAAAACTATAAAGGAAAAAAGCATTGAGGGGTGTTTTGGAATGCTTTTATGGAGTTACACATTTTTTAAATTTGTGCATCTGTGTCAATGGAGTCCCTGCACTTCACTGCTTGAACAGAACTGAATTTTTCATTCATGATTAACTACCCAATTAACATATTTGTGCCCTCATATGGTAGGTAGCATACCTTGCATTGACATGGGCACTGAACACGACATCTGGAGACACTGTCTGGCCTCCACTGGCCCCTCAAATTCCTTCAGCTGTTTGTTGTGTTGTTGGTATGGAGCACTGCTATTCCTGTGTCCCAGTGGTGGAGCCTGCTGGCAGCCCTGAAGCTGTGCTTGTGTTTGCTGAACAAGCTCTCAGCAGCATAAAATGGCAAATTTTAGTAATGGGAAAAAAATACTGTAAACAAAAGGAATTTCCAAAACATCTTTTTTGCTTTGCTTGTTTCTTTTGGCCCTGCAGTCATTTTGTATGTGGATTGATTTCTTTTTCTCTCCTTTAGAATCCATGTCCAGAGTTCAGTGCTTCTTTCCTCTCCAGAATCACATTCTGGTGGATCACTGGGTAAGATCAGGCTGTTGCATAAAGCACTAGTTCAAGTTAGATGGCACTTTGGGGTCCTGCTTTCAGAGTTAAATTAGCAATAACCATGCAATGATAATTTTGGTTGGTTGTTTCGTAGATAGCTTAAATTAATTTTTTAAAAGCTTGCCCCGTATTTTTTTTTTTGCTTCCTTTGTAGGGTCTTAGTAGCTTTAAATTTTGCTGGTCTACATTTAATACATTTGATGAAAGAATATAATAAAACATTCTTTGGGAAATATAAGAAAGGAGAAATTGTCTGCTATATTTAGAAGCTGAGATATTGAAAACTATTACCTCTTTTTGTCCAATAGGCTCTTTTTTTCCCATTTACTTAATTTTACTTATGCTGTATGATTTGTGAGTTAAAACAGAGAAGCATATAAAATAAAATTGGTCTACAGTTGTGGCTGGTACTTGGCCAGAGTTCCAACAGAAAGCTAGATGAAAGGAATTGCCTTGTGAAATTAAAGGCTAATAAAGATTTTTGAAACTTGCTAGACATGGGAATATTAATTGCCTGGCTGATTTTCAAATGAGATCACTTCATCCTTTCTTTTATTTTCCTTGGAATTTATGGCATATCCTGAATCCTTAGATATTCTGGTGTCTAGTTCTCCCAGTAAAGACAGGAGGATGTATGTTTTAGCATCTGGACCTGTGTTGCTGCAGGCACTAATGGCTGCTTGCATCTTTGTGGAGAGTTGGCTCTGTTCTGGGGCTGCATGCAGCTGTATCTATGTATCTATCTCTGTATCTACACAAACAGTTCTGGTGTTCTTAAATTTATATTGCTGATTCCTCCTAATACAGGCTGATGATTCAGGGTTATCGGAGCCCTTTGGAAGCCAAGGATTTGTGGTCATTAAATAAAGAGGACAAATCAGAGGAAATAGTTCCAGGTTTGGCTAGAAATTGGGCAAAAGAGTGGTCAAAGACCAAGAGGTAAGTTCAATTATCCTGGCTTTCAGTTCTGCCAAGATGCAGAGGTTTAAAAGCTCGAGTGTTTGTCGTTTGTTACCAAAGCTGCTTTTGTCAGGCCCCTGTGGCTGCCTGTTTGTCCTTGAGTGCACAGAGCACAAACCAAGTAGGGCATTGTGTTTCTTCTTTATGGAGAGCTGCATCGACTTTCCCTTAGTCTTTCACAATCCAAAACTTAATGCTGTGACTTCTGAGGCGTGGTTTTTCCCCTGGGGAGGGAATGTTTGGACACAAACCTCTGTCATGTAATTTAGGAGCTTGGGCTCCCTCTGTGGCTGGCAAAGCCTGGGGAGGGTAGTTAAGGGTGTGAAAGTGAGCAGCTTATTCCTTTCTTTTGACTATATAGGGAGTCTGAGCATCTAAGCCAGATGACTAAAATTAGAAAGACTGCATGCCTGCAGTCTCCATCCTACTTTCATCATCCTTGGCTGCTGCAAATAGGAGCACCTTTTCATTGAAGGAAAATTGTGTGCTTGCTTACGCAGTGTGCTTTACATACAGCTTGTCCTCAGAAGTTCAGAGCATGGAGTTTAGCATAAACCAGATGTAAGAAAAGAATGTGTTTGGTCCACTGGGGATGTCTTGGCATGAACTTGACTTCAGTCTTGTAACTCTGGTGGTACAGTGAAGCATTGATTTAGACTAAAGTTCAGCATACTGGGTTCTAGAGTAATAACGTCCTCTGCTCTTTAAGCTTATGAGTTATAGCTCTATTCCTCATTCCCCAGGGCAGACTTAATGGAGAAATTTACAGGACTGTTACCTATCCAAGCAAAGAAAGCCATTTCTGAACAGCCAGTTCATTTAAGTATGTTGTATGATTAAAAATGTTTGACAGTTCAACTCTGTTAAACTGTTAAGAATCACAATAAGCAGCTCATTTACCTCTTATTTGTATAATGTACATTTTTCCAGCTGGCTTTATGCTTGAGTAAAGGCTACATTCTATACCTAATCTCTTTCAGGCAACCACTAAACATGTTGTATGCACCCAAAAAGCAGCAAAAATCAGGTGACTCAAATGGTGATGTGACAGAAGAGGTTGAAGCTTTGATTATAAAACCATCTCAGAAGAGCTCTGAAGCATCTTTATTCAAGGTGTTATACAAAACCTTTGGACCATATTTTTTCATGAGCTTTCTTTTTAAAGCTGCACATGATCTCTTGATGTTTGCAGGCCCGGAAATTCTGAAGTAAGACCTCTATACTTTATTATTGTATTAAAAGTGTGTGAACAGGATTTAAAACATGCTGGTATTTCACTCCCCAAGCTGCTTTGCTTTCAGCTGATACAGTGAGGAAGAGATGTCATCCAAGGGAGAGACCATGGACAAACATGATTTCAGTCCATTGGTTTTCAAATTACAGCATCATGCAGTAAATGTTTGACTTCTTCTTTTCCTTTTCAGCACCAGGAAGGCAGGGCAGGAACATAATCAGCAGTAGCAGGAGAGTTTAGTCAGTTCTAACCTGTAATTATTCTTGGCCTACACATCACAGTATGTGATGCCACAGAGAGCTGAGGAGCTGGGAGGGGTTGTATTGCTTTGAGCTGAGAAGTAAAGGGGAGCTGCAGGTGGTTGTATTTCAGCTGGAGGAGGTATGAGACTTTTCAGTGGAGCTCCAAGAGAATGCTTTACATGTAAGCTCTGTGTTACTTCATGCTTTGGACTGGTGTCTTGAGGTGGGAGTGATGTATGCTCACACAAAATGATCTCCAGTTTCTAAAAAGTTTGCTTAAGTGTTTTATTCAAGTTTGGCACTTCAGGTACTTGCATGACCTGTACAACATTTGGAATAACCTAAGGCTGCAACCATGACATTTATTTTCCATCTATCAAGAGAACTAATTTCTCTCTCCACAGATTGCTGCTCAACTTCGTAAATAACAAAGCTGCCCCAGACTGGCAAGGCTACTTTTATACAGTGCTGCTGTTTGTTTGTGCCTGTCTTCAGACACTGATTCTTCACCAGTATTTTCATATTTGCTTTGTAACTGGAATGAGGCTCAAAACAGCCATTGTTGGTGTGATTTATCGAAAGGTAGGTGTTTCTTTAAATATGGCACAATACTGTGACTACAAATATGCAATATCTGTGACTGTGAAAATGCATCAAGTCTGAATAATAAGTTAGGAGACTGTGGTACAGTGATTTGTAACTCTTAATAGAAATAAGAGCATGTCCAGTTTATAAACAGAAGCCTTTAAGCCAGGGCAGTTTTCTAATTTGCTACTTAACATGCTTCTTATCATTTGCCTCATAAGAGACAACAAGAAAACTTGCTTCATTTAGGGGCTTCAATTGGTGCAGAAATTAAAGAGGCATCTACATTTGCAGCTTTGTTTGGGATTTACCAGCAGTGCCATCTCACCTTAGAGTAAGCTGGAACATTTTAGTAAGCTGTGGACTGATAGCTCTGTGTGGGAAAAATGTATCACAAGAAATGAAGATTGCACTTCTTACACTAAAGCAAAAACACGTAACAAACCAAGTAAATGATACCCCCAAGCAATAAATCCACCAGACCTTAACCCCAAAGTTTGCTTATTGCCTTTAATTCTTTATTAGCCTAAACCCAGCTGATTGATTCAAACTGTACAGCTTACATTTTGCAGGATGTACAGGGTAAATAGAACATGAGGGAGGAAAATGATTGCTTGAAATTTTAAAGAAGCAGTTCTGTAAAGCACTTGAATTATGTGGAGAAAATGCAAATGGCTAAGTGTGTCCTCGTGTTGTTTTAATTGCTTTTTGCTTTTTATTTACACATAGGCCCTTGTTATCACAAATTCTGCTAGGAAGACTTCTACTGTGGGTGAGATTGTGAATCTGATGTCTGTGGATGCTCAGAGATTCATGGACTTGGCTACCTACATAAACATGATTTGGTCTGCCCCTCTCCAGGTGATACTGGCACTGTACTTACTGTGGCGGGTGAGCACTGTGTGTTGTTTCCTGTCTTGGCTTTGGCAATGTGCTGCTTCCATGATTCTGTGACTACACACTCTTGTTGTTCAGACCACTGGAGGGTTTGCAGCAGTGAGGGGAAAGTGCTGTTTTTTAAGAAGTCATTCAGAGCTGCTTTTATCACTGGGGTCAGGAAGGAAGGCAGGAGGTTCTGAATTTGCACATCTGAGTTCATGTTGGGAGGATGCAGAGGGGAGCTGTTGTCCTTTGGGGGACTGCAGCACCTAGAGTACCTCACTTGTCCCTTGATTTGAATAAAAGTGGTCTTGGCTCTGTGCTCTGAGGAGCCATTTGAGATGTTTGCTGTTTCTAGTTCACACAGCACTGGGCTGACTCTTCTTTAGAAGTACAGACAAATCAGCAAAAAGTGGGAAGTGTTAAAACATATCTCTGTGTGTGTGTGTAGAGATATATTTGGAAAGAGATTGATCTATATGTACTTCTCTATGGGGGCTATACATACATATATATATATATATATATTTGTTTCAAAAGTCAAAATATGTAGATATTAACCTAAGCCCCTACTTGATCCTTCTCTTCTCCCAAGCTGAAAACCTAGTTCAGAATGATTTTCTGTAATGTATGTAGTGGCTTGAGCCAAGATTTAAAAAAATTAGTTTGAATAAATGCTTACAATTACATGCTTTTCAGAATTTAGGTCCTTCCGTGCTGGCAGGTGTGGCTGTTATGATCCTTCTGGTTCCAATAAATGCTGTGATGGCAATGAAGACGAAAACCTATCAGGTTAGCACCTCTGTGTAGTGCTTTTAAGAAACATCTATTCTTTGACTTGTTCCTGGAGGTTTTTCCTTTTTTTTTTTTCCTTCTATCTATCCCTTTAAAAAAGGGAAGGGAAAGAAAGGTCAGAGGTGGTGTGTATTCAGAATAAACAAACTCATGTATTTTTCAGCCTTACAGCTTATCTGTATGTAATGGTCTAAAAACCTGTAGTAGTGAAGACCAAGGTGGCACTTTAGGCAGCTTCATGAGATGGTCAGTGATGGAATTATTAGGAATTAGTTCAGTTTTTAACTTGCCTAAGAACTAAAGTGCAAAGGTAAACTACTGTCAGCCTAGTGAACCTAACGGCCATGAATGAAATATTTATGTTTCCAGGATGCATGGCTTCTTCTGTTTGTTTCCTGGAGAGGTGAAGCAGAAGTCTTGGTTGTTGGCTGATTTTGATCCCTTGTTGATTTTATTTAGTGAGGATCAGTTTGTTATAGAGTGAGCATAAGTAAGTGTAGACTCAAACTCAAGTTTTCTCCTGAACTAAAGCTACTTCCAACAGCCCCACCATGTGTGTTGTGGTGCAGACTTCACTACTAGCTGATTTTACTGACTGTCAGAGGCGATTGATATATCAAGGTGAAACCTCTTAGCTGTAGAAGTTCATTAAACAGAGCCCAGTGTTTGGTTCCTACAGGGGAGAAGAAGGGAGCCCTGCCCTGCCACAGCCACGCTGTCACTGGTCTGGGAGAGATGTCCCAGTGCACTCTGCTGGCTGCCTCTGCTGCCTCAACACAGTTCAGCTTTGCACTGCCCTCATTACAATCTTTTAGGAAGATGGAAACTTAAGAATGGCTGAATGGAAAGCTTTCTGCCTTAGTACACCATCAGAAAGCCATTGATAGTGCTGAAAGCAAAATCAGATTTGGTCTAAGGTTAGATGCAAGGTGCACATCTTACACTGGCTTATTTTTTGACTGCATATTGTACCTGAGTCCCAGGGCTCCCTGTTGCAGGGTTAATCACACTTAAACCAGTGCCACACTTGTTTTGATCTTGGTTTGGATTTGTAGTTACATGAAGCATTCTTTTAATTGGTTTAAAACGTCTTGTTAATTCTGCATATTTGTTTGTTCAGATAGTATCTCAGATTTCCTGCTTGGGAAGCTAGTAAGCTTTTGATGATAATGAGGTAAATTTGCCATTGCAAAATACAAAGCTCAGAACTTTGAGGTTCTGCCAAGTATTGTGCTCTGTTAATTATTTTTTGCAATGTTGTTTTTAGGTGGCTCAAATGAAGAGCAAAGACAACAGAATTAAGCTGATGAATGAAATTCTCAATGGGATTAAAGTTCTGAAACTTTATGCTTGGGAATTAGCCTTTAGAGAGAAGGTATTAGAGATCAGACAGAAAGAACTCAAAGTCCTAAAGAAATCTGCTTACCTTGCTGCAATGGCAACCTTCACTTGGGTTTGTGCTCCGTTTTTGGTAAGTAAAAGAAATCTAAAAGTCTTCTCTCCTTTTTGGGATTATGCTTTCCAGGGCAGCACTTGAGGACTTCTTTTGGTTTTGTGTTTTAATGAATTGAGCCAAAATGCCCTCCAGAATAGTGGGTCCTTGAACACTTGGGGATCCACTTCTCTATGGAAAGGCACTACTGTTTTATTTGGAACTCAGTAACATCCAAGTTGGGTGTGTTCTGGAAGTGAATGGCCAAACCATTGAAAAATAAAAACCTCCTCTGCATTCCCCCTTATTTTTAGTAGAGTACTTGAGGAATCTAAGATGAAATGTATGGTCAGACTTAGGAGAATAAAAGAATCCCTTATTTCAACGTGTTTCTGAGAGCAGCAGGTGCTTAGATTACAGTTCCTGAGTGAAAGGATGGTGTGCTCCAGGAGTGTCTCTGGCCAGGATTCTCCCAGCATCTGTGTCAGAACAGTATGGAAGAGGCAAAACCATTGCGTAGCCTGGGATGGCTTCAGAGTCTTGCTTTAAAAAAAGTAAAAATCTGTGATATGCAAAACATCCCTCCTGTGTTTGTGGTTAGCTTACATTTCAACTAGGACAAGGGAGAGAGGAGTGAGATCACATCAAAATTGCTTCAGACCCTTATAGAAAGGGGCCATTCCTCTTGTCTGCAGAAGCAATTAAAAGCCATGACTACATTAGGATAAAATATGTGCTGTTCCAGTTGAAGGTGTTTAAGTGTACTTTCCAGTCTCAGATTCCTTCCCTGCAAACATTTTTAGTGTTTACATTACACTTGAGACGTGATGAAAGGCAGAGAAGCAGTGCCCTGGGTAGGAAGCATCAGCTGCATTCTTAAGTGAATGCTTTTCTAAAAGAAGTCTGAGATTATCTTAATAGAAATACATTATTAAATGAAACTTCTAAATAAAACTGTGTGAGTGGACTCCCTAATGCTGTTCTGTGGAGCCTGAGAAGACAGATGGGTGCAATGTGCAGCTCTGTTCCAGCACACACAGGGGTTGTGGCACTGGCTCTGCAGGGACTTTGCCTCTGGGACACAGCCCAAAGTGCAAGGCTGCTCTTCAACATCTTGTTTCTTGGAATTTCAGGGGGTTTTTTTTGTATGTTTTGATGAAAAAGTAACTGCAAGTGCCTACTTGAAAGCACTTGGGACATTCAAAGCTTTTATTTCCTCTGTTCCTTCCCGTTTCCACGGGCAGGGTTTTTAAGAACATTGCTTGGTCACAGTGTCAGGGAGCTGCTGGTTTTGCAGTACCTCCCCTGCTGCTTTGTGTGCTGCTAAGGGTGTATTTCAGACTAATTGCTGGTAACACAGGAGTGCAGGCATGCTGCTTGTGAGGTTATTCTTTGGACCCTGTCTTGTTTTTGATCTCCACGGGAGGGCTTTCTCCCTGGGATGTGGTTGTCCAAACTAAGAGCTGTACAAACAAGCTGCTGTACAAGGCACAGCTGAGTCAGCTGCTGCACCAAGAACAATACATGTCTTCATAGCTGTCAGATTTTTTAACAGAAATACTGATGTCTTCAGTGGATCCTGTGCTTGGAGGAGACTGTTCCTTAGGTGGAGAGCTCATTATTTCAAGTCTTTTGGGAGGGGGGATGCCAGAGGTTTATCTACCTTGATTTCTTGTTTTAAGTGGCAGTCTGTGGGGAAAAAGCTGCTGGATCTTGTGATATACTGAGGTGTGAGGGTATTATCACAGAAGAAAACACTATGAAGGGAATAGTTGTGAAAGCAAACATCTGGTTTTATGTAGTTTGCTTTAATTTTACTATAATTTATTCAGCACAATAAAAAAATGAGTTTGTGGATTTTTGAAATTATTTTTATACCTTGTGGTTCATTATAACAGTGGTTCAGGGTAATTTTCTTGTTCAGTATGAAACTGAAACAGTTCACAACAGAAAGGGCTTCATCTTTGTAATGCAATAACATTTCAGGTTTCTTGTCCATAATAAAGTGGGCTGCATTTGGAAATCTAGGGTTGTGGTAGTCTCTACAAAGTATAAATAAGTTAGTATTGGGGTGCTTCTAACTTTTCTGGCAATATATGTTACTAATCCAATATCTGATACTTTGAGGAGTGTCTTAAAACTGAAAGAGATCGAGAGAAAAGACCAATGATCATTTCTTTACTTCCCTTCTCCTGCTGTGTGACCACAAGTATCCTGGGACATTGGTGGTTTCACCTTTGCTATGTGAGGAAAGCAAGCACTTACCTCTTTTTAAGGAGGAACCACCAACTTCTTTTTACAGCAGCAGATTTTAATCATATGTTTGTTTTGCAAAAAGTGTTGTCAGGAACAAAATGTTATCAGAACATTCCTCTTTCTTTGATTTATAGTCTGATTCCAGTTGTCAGACTGTGCACTCCTGACTTGGTGGCTTTAAGACGTGACCCTCACTGTAGCCTTTACACTTGGTTTCAGGTTGCCCTGTCCACGTTTGCTGTGTATGTCCTGGTAGACAAGAACAACATCTTGGATGCTCAGAAGGCTTTTGTTTCTCTGGCATTATTCAACATCCTGAGATTCCCACTGAACATGCTTCCTATGGTCATCAGCAACATAGTAGAAGTAAGACTTGAGTCATTATCAAGTGTTTTCTGTGCAGAAGGAGGCCCTGGGTGGAAAGATTACATTCTTCTGCTTAGAGAATGACCACTGGGGAAATGTGGCCACCTCTGGAAGGGACCTTGGAGTTCCTCTGTGTTAAGTGCTGCGCTAGTGAAATAATCCCAGTTATGGTGGATACCTGTTCCTTACATCACCTATATTTCTGTGGGTTGGGAAGTGAAAGTTTGGCTTTCCAAGCAACTATGCAATGGATTTAAAGAGGGATTAGGAGTGCATAATAATGATATAAAGTGTATGTGGCACAAAATTCAGCACTAAAATGTAATGAGCAGAGTATAAATAGTTTTGCATCCTTTCTCCATGCAGGCCAGTGTCTCTTTGAAGCGTCTCAGGGTGTTCCTGTCTCATGAAGAGTTAGATCCAGACAGCATAGTCAGGGGTCCCCTCAAAGAGGGTGAGTTTCTTTGCCTGTTGCAAATCAGTGTGTGCAGGTTTTCGCTGGTTTCTTTTGCTTTCTAAAACAAATTTACTGTGTTTTTGGTAGGTTTTGGTGATAAATTTGAGCCAGGAAACAGAGAAGGGAGTTTGGAAAATGAAAATCATGTAGAGGTTCTCCTTCCTTCTTGGTTTCTTTTCTCTCCACAACTGATTTTGCAGTGCTGGATATGCAGCTGAATTAGTTGGTATCTCTGTGTAGCTGACATTTGTACCTCCTGGTTCCTGAGTAAAGGGGAACCTTGGAACCTCTGCTGTCTTGCTCAATTCAGTAAAAGCAGAACACAGGTTTTTGGCAAGCAGTGGGTTGTTGTTTTTCTTCTGAAAATGTAGCTTTATACCTCTGCCCTTGTGTGTTTGGATTGATTTTTGGATTGTGAGCATACAATTTAGCTGCTTGCATTGGTGCTGTTATAAATATGAGTTTTCTTTTTGCAGCTGAAGGATGCATTGTTTTGAAGAATGCAACGTTTAGCTGGGCCAAAACTGATCCTCCTTTACTGAACAGGTAAAGATTAGTGCCCTTTATTCCACTCCATAATCTCGCTGCACCATAAATGATCTGTATTTGAACTATAAAGTACATATGGAGAAGAGTTTGTTGCCATAAAGAAAGAGAACAAATAACATCAGTTCTATATATTTTTTTTTGAATTGCAGCTTTATGAACTAGAGGGGATTTACAGTTTATTGCATTTATGGGGTGCACAAAGGGAGGTAGCAAGAGATGTAGGGATGAAGGGAGAGAGAGCTGCAGGGGTTTCAGGCTGTGGCTCTGTGCTGCAGATGGGATGAGCTCCATCTGGAAGGTGCAGCCAGGTCAGCCCCTGGCAGGCAGCTCTGCTCCCTCCTGCTTGGCCTTGTCCTCAGGCTCCATTTCACAGCCTGCTTCTCACTGTGCTCTGCTGGCCTTGATCCCAGGCTGCAGAAAGCAAACAGTGATGCAGCTACAAGCTGGGTCTTCCCTGTGCCCTGTTCCCTTCCCTAACTTTGGCTGCTTTTTCTTGGGCTTTAAATGGCAAATTCTTTGGGACAAAAGTGCTGTATTTACATTTGTGTTTATAGAACACTTGAGAGAAATCTCAGCAAGATTGGGTCACAGTGCTTTTTTTTTTTTTCTTTCTCTTTTCTTCCCCTTTTGACTAATTAGATATTAAGATTATGCTCTAAATATGAGGAGAATTAGGTGCTTTCTGAGTGAGAGGTGTGGATTTTTAAACAGTTCCAGTGCTGAGTCAGTATTTGCAGAGGGTGTTCATGTTGCACCTGGTTTTAGATGGGCAGTTCAATAGACTGTTTAACTATGGGGCTGTGCCAGCAAGCAAGGCTGAATGATGTGCACTTTATTTCAGCATTAGTTTCACTGTTCCTGAAGGCTCCTTGGTGGCTGTTGTTGGTCAAGTTGGCTGTGGAAAGTCTTCACTGCTGTCTGCATTACTGGGGGAGATGGACAAAAAGGAAGGCTACGTGGTTGTCAAGGTGTGACACGTCTGGAGAATTGTTCAGATATTTGTGGGTATAGCCAGAGGGATTCTGGGTTTCCTGGTGGAAGAGGGAAGAGACAGCCTTTCAAATGAATGCACTTTTAGCCTGCTTTCCATGTATATGCATAGTCTGCAGTCTGCCTGTCATGCTTTGACCCAACAGCATCCCCATCTGTTGGTGTCAGATTTAGCCAAATAAAACAATGGAGCACTCAAAGATGAGTGTTCTGGTGAGTGCTGTTAGCAGCTGGGTATGAGATGGGGAGACCCTGTTACATATTCTCTGAGGAAGAGCAGTGTTGAGTCCTACCTTCTCAGACATCAGAGAATGACAAGGAGAGAGGGTGGACCCAGATACCTGAACATGGGAAAAGCTGCTGTTGCAGTTTGTTTTTTCTTAGACATCAGAGCTAATAGAGAAAAAATGACCTGGAAAGAAAATCACTTTAAGAGCAAAACAAATCGGTTGCATTTGAGAGTCTGTAGGTTTGGCCACCTTCAAAATTGTTCTGGAAAAATAAGATAGTTGAGAACTGAATCACTAATCATTAGTGCAGAAAGAGAAGGCAGAGCTGACACTCAAAGCAAAATACTCTTCATTATCTCAGTCTCCTCCTTTGAAGTGACTTTTATGTGAAAACCGCTTCCTCTGCTTTCTGCAGAAATCTCTTTGTAGGAGTGCATTTGTTAAACACTTGCATTCCAGATAAAACTCTTTTGTGCAGAATATAATTCATAATTATATGAAAGTAGTAATGACTTTTGACATGCAGTAATTATGCAAACATTCTCTAAACAAATGTTTCCTCCAAGTTTACGTTAATCGTATTTTCTTTGAAGCCCTTTATTTTCCACCAATGCACTTTGTTACATTCACTTGTAGAGAGGATTATAAAAAATAACATTTTGGAGGAGGCAGGAGCCCAAGAACTTCTTTGTTTGGAAATGACCGTAGGTAATTAGCACTGCCTGCCTCACAAAGCCCTGCTGTGCCTTGACTCCCTGTGCAGGCTCTTAGTCTAAAGTACTGAACTTTATTTTTCTTGCAGGGCTCTGTAGCCTACGTTCCTCAGCAAGCCTGGGTCCAAAATGCAACTCTGGAGGATAACATTGTCTTTGGAAGGGAGATGAGTGAGAGCCGGTACAAGCGTGTGATTGAGGCTTGTGCCCTGCTGCCTGATGTAGAGATTCTTCCTTCAGGAGACAAAACAGAAATAGGAGAAAAGGTATTTTAATACCCACCCCACCATAACAGTGCTATTGCTTGTAGTTAAGGCTGTGTGACTCTTATTTTACTTTATCTCAAAGTTGTATTGAATTTAAAACATTCAGAGCAGAAATCCTCTAGAATAAGAGGCAGATTTGAACAGTGTGCTTTCCTTTGCTTTAAGCCTCAAAGGGGAGGTAACCTGTCCTCTGTTACAAGTATAAAACTATCTTGTAGTGACAGTTTTTAATTGCTTCTAAGTTGGCCACAGTTATAGAGCAGAAAAATTTATAGAAACAGGAAGAGAAAAATCTTCTGAACACTTCAGTTTCGTGAAAAAGAGGCCAGCACCCCTCCAACCAAAAAAATCCAAATGACAATCCACAAAGACAACCATCACCCCAGATGTGGCCTGTGGTTACCAGACAGGCGTGGTGTGGGATTTGGAAATGTGCATGGCTGCTGCAGGGCTGTGCTGGGCAAGCAGGAGCCTGTGTCCCTGTTCCAGGAGCTGGCAGGGGGTGTGTGTCACACACAGGGACTGCCACGTGTGCTCTGACTGGGTGCAGGGGCCTGTAGCTCCCAGCTGACCACAGAACTGACAGCCCCACATGCAGCAAAGGTGCAGCTTTATCTTTGGTCTGCAGGCCAGTCACACTGTACAGTGTGAGCAGAGTTTATTTCTTAAATCAGAGGCAGCAGTGCAGAAATACAGCTGAGAAGAAGAGTAGCCTCTGAATGTACAGTTAGGTAGGCCAGTCAGGGTTAATTGCTTTACAAGACTAGCAAACATCATTTTTTTTGGCTAGCCCTTCACTGACAGTGAGAACAGAAGAGATATGCTTCCTTGCAAGAGGATTGTGACTGATAGCTTATGCTGTTGTGGTAGTGAAATTATTTGTGGAGATCTGTTTCATGCAACATGGAAGTTCCTCTGATTTAAATAAACCACCTATGACTTGTGTCTTCCATAAACTTTAAATATCTTCTTTCAGCTTTAAATAAAGGATCATGTTTTCTTGTTTCCCCAGGGTGTGAATTTGTCTGGAGGACAGAAACAGAGAGTCAGTCTTGCTCGGGCAGTTTATTGCAATGCAGATGTCTATTTACTTGATGATCCTTTATCAGCTGTTGATGCTCATGTTGGGAAACACATTTTTGAAAAAGTTATTGGACCAAAAGGAATCCTGAAAAATAAAGTATGTTACAATGTCTCTGGAGAAGGCTTTTTCTTGGCTGAGTTCAAATAATTCCAAGTTTGTCAAGTTGGATATTCAGTCAATATTTAGACTTCTGTTTCTAACATCTGAAATGTGAAAGGATCCTTCAATTCAAGCAATTTTTAGAGGACTTTTATAAAGTACTGACGTTTTTGTAGTGAAAGGTGCTTTGGTTTCTGTAATTCAAAATTATTTGATGGAAAAATCAAGATAATGTTCTCTTAAAAATGCTGCATGCCTGTCCCTCACTGCTATTCTATTATACACAGAATTCAAGCAGTAAAGAGCAGTAGTCCAACCATGGTATTCACTAATCTGAGATGACAGAAACCCTTTATTTTTCATTTGCCTTTTAGACTCGAGTTTTGGTAACCCATGCAATCAACTATCTGCCTCAGATGGATACAATTCTGGTAATGACTGATGGAGAAATCTCTGAGATGGGCTCTTACCAGGAGCTGCTGGAGCAAGATGGGGCTTTTGCCGAGTTCCTTCGTACTTATGCTAATGCTGAACAAACCTTGGAGGACAGTGGTAAGCTCACAGATAAACTCCCTTGATGAAGGGAGTCCTGTTGCTGGAAAAACAATAGTACTGGTAGGAAAGTTCAAAGAAATTACTGTTTCTTGTGGTTGTCTATATAGGTAGAGGTGTTATTTCTTGAGGGTGTTGAAGGTTGTGAGGTTAAGCACACATTCTTAAAATGAGGAAAATGTGTAACAGATCTGTAGTAAAATTTCCTCTCAGTGCAAAATTCAGATGGTCATGAGACTGCATGAAGGCCAGCTGGGGTTTATACACCCTTCCTGTCTCTCTGTTAAGATGTGTCTTCTTTATGCAACTAATTCCTTTGGGGATGGGTGGGAGGAGGAAGTAGCTCAATGTTCTGGTTGCTGTCCTTGACTCCTGCTTCTGCTTTACAGAACAGCTATAGAGCTGCACTGGTACAGGAATACACTTCAGATTTATTTTTTCTTTTATGTACAGACAGCTGCAGTATTGGATTGTAATAGGGGAACTTAGTCTTTGCCTCCAGCCTGTTTTCTTCACTGGTTTCTGTGGTGATTTCCTGGCACTCCTGCTGAGAAGTGCAAGGGGTGCCTGCATGGTGCTGGCTGGGATGCAGTTGGTGACATGAATTTGGCAGCAGATGCTGAGTGCTGCAGAGAAAACTTTGGGAACAAGGAGGGGCCTGAGCCTGCTTTTTACTTTGTCTTCTGTTTGGAGAACCATTGGTTCCTTCCCATTCCCTAGAGGGAGCACAGAGGTGGTTTTTGGTGTACTCCTCATGCTTCCATCACAGGCAAAATGGAAATGGTGCCACTTTACCTGCACTGATGCAGCTGGGAGGTGTTAAGGAGGTGTTGGAGAGCTTCCTTTGGCAAGGAGCTGCTCCTGGTGCTCATCTCAGAGTTGCCTGTGGGAGGTCTGTGATGCTCTGCCCTGCTCTCTGAGGCTGCATGATTTGGAGCCAGTGCCCCTGGAGTCTGTGACCTGGGCAGGGTTTGTTCCTGCCTCTCCTAGCTTCCTTGTCCCAGGAGCTGGGTTTGGGGATGATCTGTCATCTCAGAGCTCAAGCTCAGGCTGCCCTGCTGTGGGCTGGCATTCCTCTTGGGAAGGTCTCGTGGTAGTCCCAGTTGTTGCTCTGCAGGCTGGGGTGCTGGTTTGGGTGGAGGCTCTAAGCAGCAAATACTGCAGGGGTGGGTGTCTCACTGTGGGAGGAGATTAGGCAAGCAAAGAATCAGGTTAATTTCTGTGTATTTTCTGTAGTTGCTTCTGTAACTACTTGGGGCACAGTCAGACTTGTTGCAGTCTTCAGTGTATGTGAAATTCGTAGGCAAATTAACTTTCTCTGTGCTTCCCTAGGCAGTTAAGAAGTTAACTTTAATGTGAAGATTTGCCTCATTTAATAGACTTGTCCTTTAAGTCTTTGTCCCCTCCCATTTTCAAATGTGGAAAACTTGATTTTGAAATCCTTTTCATTAAGTTAAATTACTTTATTTTTCCATTAATTACTGAATTTTCTTATGGAAAGTGAGCCAGAGTTTTATCTTTTGCCTCTGCAATTTTCTAATAAGAGGCACTTCTAACTTCAGTACCACCCTGGTGATCTGGAGGGGATTGCTGCATTACAGGGTTGGCCCATTTGCAGCAAATTTGTTCATCAGTTCTAGTCAAGTGATCTTCTGCCAGTGGTAAAAAGTGAAAAGTAGAGGCATTGTTTGTCTGATTCATTGGGGTAATATTCCTGTTTATTGAATGTGTAAAAGGTCACTGGTGCTGAGAATCACAGGCTCTGGGATGAGCACAGTAGTCTGTGAGGGGAGTCAGGCTGGGCTGGCTGGAGGGTGTCTGCACACCCACTTCTGGAGGGAGGCTCCCTTATGTCTGAAGCTCTGTGTTGGCAGCCTGGGAGCACAGTGGGTTGGTGCCTTCTGGCTGGAGCACATCTGCTGCTCCGAGGGTGGGGAAACCTCTCCTCCTGCCCAGCCCCTGAGGTTTGGCTGCAGCTCTGGTCCCTGTTGCCTGCCAGCCTTCCTCTCCCTTAGATATATCCTCAGGGACACCTCTGCCTGTGTGCTGTGCTGTGCTGCTGCCTTTCTCTTCCTCAGCTTCATGGGATTTCTTCTTGCTGTGGGAAAACTGTGTTTGTGGCTTGGGATTACAAATAGGTCCATTTCAGCAAACTTGATTCTGCCTTGGGTTTTGTGGTTCAGTGGATGTGAGGCTGTAAAGATTGAAAATGTTAGAGTGTGTTCTGGAAAGAAGTTAATTATATATGCTTTTAGAGTCAGATCCTTCATTAGAAGGACCGATTCAACCTCTGGAAACAGGTAACTGTTTGCCATGTGGCTTTGTATTAGTGCTTGCCTTGGAGTAATGTGAGTAGCTGCAGTTTATTTACAAGAGTCTGAGTCACTATTAGAAGAATTTTATCTGTGCAGTAGGAGGTATTTGCATGGTTTGCATGTCCTTAAGTTGTGTGAGCTGCAGCAGTTGGTGTGTGGCAGCTTGCAGGTAACTCAGCAGCAGGAATTCTGTATCTCAGAGGCTTCCATGAGGAAACTTTAAATTAACTTTATAGATACACCCTGGACCTAGAAACACAGTGAGTGTACCAAGAGAAGCATCATTCAGGATTGAGCCCTGAGTATCTTTTTTGTTCTCAAATGTGTATTCAGTATTCCCAGCTGTTCCCTTTTAGAATTTCTGGGTACTTTTTCCAGCAGAACCCTCATTAGTGGGCTTATACCCTAAGTGCAAATGTCAGATTTACTAGGGCATTCTTGAGCATTTTTTTGTTCTCAGAGCTAAATGCAATATAAGCCAGAAATCTTTGTAGCCTACAACATGTAATGAAATTTGAGCTTTTAGGGGAGGATGGTTTATTTGTGGTTTTCTTTTCTTCAGCAATGTTCTAAAGCAGTATGTTGCTGGAATGCTTGCTGTTTTTCATATGAGAACCTTTCAAAACAAATGCTTGAAGTGCTTAAAATAACCAGCAGTCCCATCTTCATTTGATCTTATTCACATAAATAAGAACTAAATAATCAAACTTTCACATTTTCTGCTTTTTGTCTTTTTAAGACCAGACTGAACAATTTATTTTTGGGGTTTTAGAGTAATGAACCAATATTCAGTTTGCAGACACAGAAGGGAAAGCAGTCTACACTTAATGTATTGATGATCTGTTTTATGCATATATTTTACTTCCATATAAAAACATGAAAATGTCAGGCTCTAGATCTACACAAATTTTCCTGAATATCTTTTGAGTATATTCAGGTTGATACCTTTGCATAAACTATGCACAGATCCTTCAAAAATGCAAAACTCTTTGTTGCAAATTCCAAACTAAATTCCATGCATGAAAATAAACAGCTAATTTTTTAGGAGTCAGACATTTGGTTTTTATAAGGAAAATTGACATAACCTGAACCTAGAAGTTATACTTGTGGCACTCTACTACACTGATTTAAATTGCTCAGAAAAGGTGATATTTCAAGCTGACAGGTTTTCTGTAGTGTTTTAGACACTTGTGTTGTGTGTGCTGCATCTTGGGACCAGCAGGATGTTGTAGGATAACAGTTCATGGAAAGATCTCTTGCTTAAAGTCGTCTGATTCCTGCAGTTGCCTAAAACACCAGGATTTTGCACATTTCTTCTTGCTCAACTTTGCAGGAAGACTCAAAGTTACATGCCTGCTGTTCTTACAGATTCATCCTATCAGTTATAGAATGTCTTCTCATTGCATTTTAAAATAACAGTAATTTATAACTAACTGTGTAGAAGCTGTGGTTTGAAAAGGAGTGGCTGGAATGTTGGGTTTGTTTCTGTGGAGTGGGTCACATGTGACTTGGTATTGCATGCTTGAAAATAAAATATGTCCTCATAATTATTACATTATTACTGACCTACATTTGCTAGAAAAATAAATGTTCCCTGTCTTGGCAATTAACCTTCCTGGGGATTTTAGGGAACTCAGCTGGTTTGCTCACCTGGTCAGTTTGCTGTTATTAGCTGTAAATACTTGTGCTCCTTGTGTTGTTTGCAACTGGCAGTTAGGATTGAAATGAAATGCTTGTGTCTCTTTGCCTAACCATTTTCATGTTTACTTTCACCCTCTCAGATACAAATACTCCATCTGCAAAGGAAGGCAAGCCTATAGAAAATGGAGGCCTTGTGAATGAAGCCCGTGGAAAGTTGATGCATAGGTGTGTGTTCTCTTGTATTTTTTTTTTTTCCTCTTGCTCCCCATCCATTTCATCCAGTCACTCAGGTGTGGATAAACAGTAATTTGATGGTTATGGTATTTGTTAGAGGGAAAACATGCCATGCTAGATCCAGCAGCCTGAGAGAGGCCAAGCTGCTGCTGCTCTGTGGTTCCAGGTGCAGCAGTGGGAAGTGCCCCAGCAGGCAAGAGAGCACCCACACAAACACAGCACCAGGGCCTTCCCCAGGCCCCTCTCTGGCTGAGCAGGAGGAGGTTTGCTGCTGGGAACACATTACCTGTGGCCATACAAGCTGCATCTCTGCAGTGGCTGGGCTCAGTCCCTCAGTGTGCCTGGGAGCTGCCCCTGGCTCCCAGTTGCTGGCTCTGGGGAATTTGAACCTCTGGGGCTGCAGCCCCACTCCAGGCTGGAACAGACTGCTGCACATTCACGTCTGCACACACCACTCTCATGATATTCTTTGCTAAAACACAAGAGTTTCTTCACATGTAAGCTATTGTGGATTTGGCTTGCATAAAAGCGAGAGTGTTTTGTTGGCTAGTCCAGCTTTTGTGTGTGTTCCTAAGGCTTCTGCATTTTGCTGCTGGCAGATGGGCTGAAGTGTCAAGGGGACCTTTAGTCTGACCTAATGCAGCTGCTGTTCTGCTTGCAGTCACTCTGGTTATACCTTTCCAAAACCATCTCCTAGGCTGTGCCTTATTCTTATGGTGCTCTAGACACTGCTGTAAAGGCACCTCTGTTCTTATGGTGCACATTGTATTTCTGGAAGCTAATGAGTGCCTGGGAGTTAAGTGGCCTGTTTTGAGGGGAGTGCAGGTACCCTGTTTGCACTCTAGCAGCTGCTCTCTGTTTGGAAAGGCTGATGTGTCTTGATGGTCACAAAGCAGTTTTCTTTCTGGAGTGTGATTGTGCAACCAAGACTTTATCTGGTGACTGTTACTTGGACATGGGTACTTGGGAACCAAATGCCTTCAGGGAGGGTTAGGAGGGTGCACTGAGGGGAGGAGGGAGGCTCCAGGAACCTCTGGCCCCATGATGACAGGTTAGGACATCTCCATGGGAGTGTAAACCACTGACTTGGAGCTGTGGCCTGTCAAACCTGGTTGTGAGGTAGCACTTCTCCTATGTCAGGCTAAGATTAAAAAATAAATGTCTTCAAACAGGCAGCTCAGTAACTCTTCAACATACAGCAGAGACACTGGGAAGCCACAGCACCAGAGCAGCACAGCAGAGCTGCAGAAGCCACTTGCTGAGAAGAATTCCTGGAAACTGATGGAGGCTGACACAGCAAAGACTGGGAGGGTAAGGTCTCCAGTTCCCACTTCCTGTGCCCTCTTTAAGTTTTGGAAAAACATATTTCAGAAGAAAATAACTTCTGAAGACCATGTAACTGGTGTGAGAACAGGCTGAGTGAGTTCTTGAACTTGCTGCTGGTTGTGTAATACTTGATGGAAGTGTTGCTGTGCCCTCTGCTCCCAAACCTGAGCCCCATGTTTGCCTGCCTGCGGGAAGAACATGAAACTTCTGTGTGAGATCATGGGCCTGACCACATCAAAGTGTAGAAGGAGAAATGAAAAACCTTGCAGCTATTTCTTGGAGAGAGATTGTGACAAATTAGGTGGCCTAATGAAAACTGCCCTTCGTTGTAAGGAGCTGGAGTTGACTCAGATGAATTTAAGCCAAGTTTCCACCGTAGACATGAGTATCTAATCCCAGGATACCCAGGGCTTTCTGAGAAACCTGAGACTGAGGTTCCTGGGAAAGTGGCAGTTACAGCTCCTAGCAATGTTGCTTGAATCCAAGCTTGAATTGCTTGTTGCTGGTTAAAGATAGATCATAGGATACAAGCCATGTGGAGCAAGGGTTGGTTTAAAGGCTTTATAATCTTGTGATACAGAGAGCCAGAAACTGGAACTCCTCAGCAAAGTTCTTGGCTCTATTACTGATGCTCTGTGGTACTTCAGGCAGCTCCCTCCCTACTCCTCCCTTCCCTTGGATGACAGGGAAGGGATGATGTGTGCCTGCCCTGAGGGAATGTTGGATTTGGCATGTCTCCACAGAATGCTTTGCAGCTTGTGTTCCCAGGCA
Organism: Phainopepla nitens; assembly: GCA_013400175.1. Taxonomy (NCBI): domain Eukaryota; kingdom Metazoa; phylum Chordata; class Aves; order Passeriformes; family Bombycillidae; genus Phainopepla; species Phainopepla nitens. The sequence continues at coordinate 122,273 of VXBQ01002372.1, forward strand.
GTGGCTCTGTGGAGTGCAGCTGCTGCGTTTTCATGGCCTCATGGAGAGATACTGACTTTAAATAGGTGTTGGACAAGGGGGAGTTGCTGGTTTTGAAACTTAACTGCAGAATGAGTATTTCTTTTTGTCTTCTGTCTTCAGGTAAAGGCATCAGTGTACTGGGACTATATGAAGGCAATTGGACTCTTTATGTCTTTCTTGGCCATTTTCCTCTTTATATGCAATCATGTAGCCTCCTTGGCCTCCAACTACTGGCTGAGTTTATGGACAGATGATCCTGTTATCAATGGGACACAGCAGAACACGACTCTCAGACTGGGAGTGTATGGAGCACTGGGAATTTCTCAAGGTTTGCTTGCTCTTATGTGTTTTAAAATTTGCTGATTCACTGTTTCTAATGCTCTTGGTGCCTGCAGCAGCATTTTGCTAAGGATTTGAGTGTGGGTTTTTATAGAAAAATGAAAAACTTGAATCAAAAAAAAAAGGCAAGCAAACCAACCTAGACAATTATTCAGTTACAAAACGTGTTTTTCCTTTCATTTGCAAATGAAATTTCTCAAAATGAGAAGTGTTTTGCTGGCTGATGAGCCAGAATTGTGACAAAATGTCTGATCTGAGAAGTGTCTCCTTGGCCTGTCAGCAGCCTGTGCTGGCCTGGTCTGCAGGGGCAGTTTGTCCCAGGAGGCTGTGGCTGTGCTCCCTCCCTGCAGCCCCAGCCTGACTCAGCTGCCCTAGCTGGGGCTTGCTCTGGCTGCTTGTGGCTCCAGCCAGGGCACTGTGGGGAGGCTGCTTCAGTGATGTTTTGTTTTGTGTCCTCTTTGTGGTTTAGAGTTTGTTTGCCATGAAACCAAACACCCCAAGTACCCCACTTCAGAACTGCCATGAAAATCCCACAATAAAAAAACAAATGCCAAGAGCATATTCAGTGATTTTTTGCTCAGGGAAAGTGTTCAGATATTACACAGATTTTTGTAATGGAGAAGCAATGAAAGGAATGTGATGTTTTCACTGGTTTTATTTTTAACTACCTGACATATTTGCTGAGTCTACCTGAAGTGAACCCTAGTTCTCAGGATTATTGTGCTAGAGGCGTGATAATGCCAGATACGACAAAATGAGGAAAATGTTTTGTGTGAGAGCTGGCAGCAGTTAATAATGAGTCTCCTTTTCTAGGTATTGCTGTGTTTGGCTACTCAATGGTTGTGTCAGTAGGAGGAATCTTTGCATCACAACACCTGCACCTCAACCTGCTGCACAATGTCCTCAGGTCTCCGATGAGTTTCTTTGAGCGTACTCCCAGTGGGAACCTGGTGAACCGTTTCTCCAAGGAGATGGACACCATTGACTCCACCATTCCACCCATCATCAAGATGTTCATGGGCTCCACATTTAATGTGATTGGGGCTTGTATCATCATTCTGCTGGCCACACCTATAGCTGCTGTCATCATTCCACCCCTGGGACTTGTCTACTTTTTTGTGCAGGTAAAGGGTGCTGCCTGGGGGAACCAGGACCAGCAGTCACATCCTTTGTTATTTAAGACAATTCCTACCCTGCAGGAGGAAGGATTTGAACGTGTTGGATTTGAGTAAGACTTGACTGACTGCTTTGCATGGTTTACTGATAATCTGATGTTAGCACAGCGTTTCCTTCCTTTGTCAAGTGTAAAATGACTTCTGTGCAGAAGTTAATCCTTTAATACCTACCTTGCAAAAATGCCATTAGATTTGGTGGCAAATTTGGCACAGCTTGTTACTCAGAGCCCAGATATGGAAAACGCAGGCTTTTCCAAGACTTCTTTCCAAACATGACAGTAGCCTTTAGAGGGGATGTGTGTGTGTTGCTCATGTGTCTGTTTCATCAGAATATTGTCTACAGAGCAAGAGAGTGGATGCCAGCCTTTCACTCCTGTCCTGTGTGGGCAGGGTGTGCTTGCTTCACTCTGGCTTTACTCCTAGAAAATGGTAGAGCCTACACAGGTCAAAGAGGAGCAGCTGGGGTTTGACTTTTGGTTTTTCAATTTGTAAATCCTTTTGCCTCCACTAGTAAACCTTAAGGTGGTGATATGTGTGTTTTATACTATGGAACTAAACTTGCTGATAAAAGAAAGAGGAGAAAATGGCTCTGGCATGAGGTGGGTTGACTGGCAGTTGTTTGAAGGCAGCAGAGTGTGTGTAATTAGGCCTGAAAGTGTTGGAGAAGGTGTGTGCAAGTTAAATCTCTGTCACTAACAGCCCAGATGGCAGGGGACTGTTTGATTCCCCTTGTCTTTCCAGACACAATCTGGGTGTAACCATAGTTGTCGTGCTGTGGTTTGCAGAGGTTTTATGTGGCCACTTCGCGGCAGCTGAAGCGCCTGGAGTCCGTCAGTCGCTCTCCGGTGTACTCGCACTTCAACGAGACCCTCCTGGGAGTCAGTGTCATCCGAGCCTTTGAGGAGCAGAAACGTTTCATCCAGCAGAACGACGTGAAGGTGGATGAGAATCAGAAAGCTTATTATCCAAGCATTGTGGCAAACAGGTACCAGTGGGGCTGCAGTATGGAATGGCAGTTACCTGGGGAGGACACGGGTCTGCTGCCTGTGCTCACAGCTCTTGGCGTGCTTGCCCAGGGGAGGGAAGCCTGTATGGATAAATCCTTTTCATAGATGTTTTGCTTAAATTTCTGTGATGAAATTGAGATTACATTACATCTTTCTGAGAGTTCCTGCCTTGCTTCTTGGTTATATTCTTTTAAAAGTTTTGATTTATTGATCCTTGTGTTCAGGAGGCATCTCTAGTTAAGGCAGGTATTTATGCACCTGAAAGACTCAGTAATTTTGGATGCTTCTAGGTTCACATGCTGCTGAAGCAGAACCTCACAGATCTTGCAGTGCCTGTGGCACCAGCAGGGCACACATGCCATATTATTAATCTTACAAAAAAAAAGATGTGTAACAGACCATTTGTTGTCCATGTCCCTGATCTCTGTGGGTGAAGTACTGGAAGGATGTTTTTGTGCCTTGCAGGTGGCTGGCTGTCCGTCTGGAGTACGTGGGGAACTGCATTGTCCTGTTTGCAGCTTTGTTTGCGGTGATTGCTCGCAACAAACTCAGTGCAGGGCTGGTTGGCCTCTCAGTGTCCTACTCACTGCAGGTAATTCTGCCTTTTCCAAAAAGAGCCAAACCTCTGAATCATTAGACTGCATCAGAAAGTCACAACCCTGATTTGGCTTTGGATGGAAAACTAATATAAGGAACATAGAAAATAATAATTACAAGTAGTATCTGAGAAGATGCTGGGAAGTTTCCTCTGTGCTTTCCCTGTGTGAGGGGATGTGGCCAAGGTGTCTTGTCCTGTGCATCTTAAAGGCATTTAGGCTTTCCTCCTGTCCAGCCCTGATTAGCCAGCCTGTGTTTTTGCATTCCATGAAATTCTAATGCTTTGGTTGTTCAGTGTGTTTTGTTTATTGCAGGTAACCTATTTAGTGTAAACTGCTCTCTGACTTCTTTCCTCCTTGCAGATTACAGCATACTTGAACTGGCTGGTTCGCATGTCATCCGAGCTGGAAACCAACATTGTTGCTGTTGAAAGAGTCAAAGAATACTCTGAAATGGAGAAGGAGGTACATTTTGTTGTCCACCACGGTTGTGGAAGCCAGTGCCCTGTTCTGAGGTCTCAGCTGCCCACTGAATGGGTTGGAGAGTGGGCCTGTGCTCTGAGCTGAGGGGTGGGAGCAGAGCTCAGGACTCTGAGTGCCTGCCAGGGACGGGCTGGGTCCCAGTGGGGAGTTCCTGTTGGTGCTTTTGTGGTGTATCCACTGATATTTACACTGTGCTGTTTAGGAAATGTGCTCTTGTGTTCAAGGCTAAGCTGTAGGGCGGCACGAATGCTTTGGTTTCCTAAGGCTTTAAACATGATGGTTTTATTTGTTTCTCTTTTTGCACTCAGTATGGGGAATAAAAAGGTTTTACTTCATTTTGTTTTGATTGGAATTACATAACTCATTTAATGTGCAGTTGTTCCCTTTATGGTTACATAGTTGCCTGGTCTTCTCTTTGCCTTGCCTGTCACTTGAACCCGACCTGGGTCACTACTTTTGCAACCAAACATTGTGAAGACCCTTCCTAGAATTTTTTTTTTAAGTTCTGGTAGCAGACCAGTGTTTATACACGTAAAAGTCTTTTTATTTGGCAGTGGCAGTGAATGCATTTGGGTATGTTCTTTCCTTTCTCACCTCTGGGGGAGGCTGAGGCAGCAGCTTTTTACCAGCTTATTAATGTTTTAGTGCATAGTCCCAGCTAAACTGCTTCTAGTTGCACGTGTGGCTGCCCCAGTGGTTTCCTTGCCATGGTGGGGTGTACAGACAGGCTGTCTGAATGTGTGCTGCCTGCATGATTCTGCCATTGGCAAGAGGAAAGTTGATCCAGCAAGTGGGACTTGAGATAGCCAAGCCCTTGGCTACTCACACCATTTCATCTGCCTTGAGAAAACTCTTCCTCTCTTCTCATCACAGTTCCTTTTGCAAATTATCCCCTAAGAAGGATTTTTCTCAGTTGTAATCTGAGTCCTCTGAGCCTATGTTGGTTGGAGCAGGAGCTGATCTGAGGTGTTTGTGTGGCTCTTTCAGGCTGAGTGGAGGATTGAGCAAACAGCCCCAGCCAGTACCTGGCCTGAGGAAGGGAAGGTGGAGTTCCGAGGCTACGGTTTGCGCTACCGCGAGGACTTGGACCTGGTTCTGAAAAACATCAATGTTACCATCAGTGGGGGTGAAAAGGTAAGGGCTGAATTCATCGTAGAGTGTTGAATTCACACATCTGTATGAGTGAGCAGAAGAGAGGTTTGACCCTGTTCTGTTGTGTGTCTGGGGTTCTTAACAACTAGAAAAGCTTCTGTGGAGTCAGCCTTGTTGTAACTGCAGATGTTGTGGGCTCTCAGCCTTTGCTGGGTGAGTTCTGCATCATGGATAAAGAGACACTCTTATGTGGGGCTGCCAGCTATCATTTGGCCTGGTTTCATTGGGAGGTGAGGTTTGTCCTGTCTTGTCTCCCCTTCCCAGGGAATTTTGCTAATTTGTTTGCCATAAGCAAAGAGGAGTAGGTTGCACAGAGATTTAGTTAATTATAATCTCAGGAATATAGCCTACCATAGAGGAGGGGAAGCCTGATCTAGTGAGGCAGAAATTGCAAGGTGAGACTTCAGGAAAAAATGGGACTTCAGAGCAGATTCTCTGGATCTAGCCAAGCTGATCTGTGTGTTTCTCCTCCTGCCTCCTTGCCCATGCACTCTCACATGTCGCAGCCCAGTCCTGTGTGAATTCTCTGATGTCTGTTAATAGTGTGATCTTGCACAGCAGCATAAAAGGTGTGACAGATCTACTATCCAGCTTCCTTATTTGTGGTAGCCAAATGGGCATTTGTTTTCTCCTGAGTGCACACTTTGTACCTACAAATATGGGCAGAATGCTACCTCATGTGGTTAGAATGGGCAGATGGCAAGAGGTGTATAAGCCAACCAAAGCAGCAATCTTTTATATTTGCAAAGAATTGATCAAGACTTCAGTCTAACCGGGAGGTAAAACACACAGTGTGGAACTGAATGCTTTTGGTGTGTGGATAACCCCAAAAGTATGACAGTGTGTCGGTTTCAGGTGGAAATGCTTCAACTCTTTCCCACAGTAAGTTGTTCTTGTATTTCTTCCCAACAGATTGGAATAGTTGGAAGAACAGGAGCTGGAAAATCCTCACTTACTTTGGGTTTGTTTCGGATTAATGAAGCAGCTGAAGGTGAAATTGTTATTGATGGGATTAATATTGCAAAGATTGGGCTCCACGACTTGCGGTTCAAGATCACCATCATCCCTCAGGTAGGTGCAAAATCCTGCCACTACCAGAACTCCTTTGCTCTTTGCACTCTCTTTGCATTCCAGTACTCTTTCCATAAAGTAGGAGAAAATGGTTATTCCTCCTCTGATCTGTGGAATTCAGTCACTTGAGCGTGCTCTTTCATGGAGTTGAAACCAAGCTTTTTTCCCTAGGCTGGTTTCAATTTGCCTGTGCCAGGTAACAAGCAGGAGCTTGGCTGTGGCTGAGCTGTGCTGTGGAAGCAAAGCCTTGGCCTCTGGATTCAGGAGCTGATCACTTACACACAACAGACAGCTCAGCCTGAGTGGGGAGGGCTGATCCCAGCTGAACACCTGCCTGGGATCCCTTTGTGAACTGGGCACAGTGGGTGCTCTCAGTGCTGTTCTGGCACAGAAACCTGTACATAACCATCCCAGTCTAGCCCAGCAGCTGTGGGTTTGATAGTCACAAACATTTGGAAATACAGCTTTATGAGCTTTATGATTTAGTCGTAATTGTTTTTGTTCTTACTGTGTTGCCTTTATTGCCTGTTCTGATTCAAAGACTATAAAATGTGATGTTTTGAATTATCATTGCAGCACACTGGGAAAAGCAAGTGAGCTCACTGTGGAAGGTTTTCTGAACCACCTCTTTTGGAAATCTGGTGGAGGGGGGGGACTTTGCTTTTTCCTTTTGATTGTTTTGCATCAGTATTTCCAAAGTAGTATTTCTTCCTGTCTTGAGGGGAAAAAAAAAAAAAGTAATTTCATTCATACTGCAGCTGAAGAGTCTTGAAATATTTACAGGTGGTTAATTCCCTAAGAAGTGAAAAGTTGACCTGGTAGACCCTGCTGACAGAAGGTTGAGGAGGGAGGCCTCTTTTTTTAGCCTAGAGGTCCAGTAAAAAGAAAGTTGGCTGGGATTTGGGTCTTCTGGTTTGTTTGTTTTGTTGGGATTTTTTTCTGCATTCACGAGTTACTGACTAATGGAAAGGTCTGGACTGCAAGAATCTGCAAAGGGAAGAGGTCAGGCCCCCAAGAAGAGTAAGGAATAAGAGTGAGGGAGAGTAACTTTTGATTGGAAAAAAACAAGCCCTCACTCCTAAATTCAGTATATTAGCTTGCTTCTAACTGCATCTGCACATGTTGTTTCCTTTTGTTATTTAAGAAATATTTTTGGAGCCCTTGCCATATTCTGTGTACACTGTCAATTACCTCTTTCCATGACCAGGATCCAGTACTGTTTTCTGGCTCTCTGCGTATGAATCTTGATCCTTTTGACCAACACTCTGATGAAGACATTTGGAGGTCTTTGGAATTGGCTCACCTGAAGAACTTTGTATCATCCCTTCCTGATAAACTGAATCATGAGTGTGCTGAGGGTGGTGAGAACCTCAGGTAGGTCAAAGAAAGTGTGTGCTGAACAGAATCATGAGTGTGCTTGTGGAAGTTCTAATGCCCCAGCCCTGTGTGAGGATCTGGGGAGGCAGCTGGAGAGTTCTTAATGCGTGACCAGGAAATCAACCAACTAGGTCTGATTCAACACGTTTTCAGCTCTTGAGTTTGGGAATTTCAAATAATTTAAGAAATACTTTGAATGCTGGGATGTTTGTCAGCTTGGACAGCCTTGGAAAGCATTTAAGCAGCAGCAGTTATTCTAAGGAAGCTGTTCACTTGCTATTTGCACCTTACCAGGGTTTTATATGTTCAGTTTGTAGAAACCATTTAAAGTCCAGGCCTCAGCACTGTGCTGGTTCAGTGGATCAGCCTGATGCAGTTATGCTGAAACCACTTGTATTCTCTTAGTACAATTCCAAGACCTCCTTTGAGGGGGATGTAGTTTAAGATGCTGTTAGATATTCTGCAGGGAAATAGTAAGACACACCTTGTCTTTAGAACGAGGAATTGCCAGGTTTCAAAATGAATACTAATAACTGCTCTAGACTTGTTCTGACTTTTCTTGCCACCCTCCCCTCCCATCTGTGCAGTGTGGGACAGCGCCAGCTGGTGTGCCTGGCACGAGCTCTGCTCAGGAAGTCCAAAATCCTGGTTCTGGATGAAGCCACAGCTGCTGTTGATCTTGAAACAGATAAGCTCATACAGTCAACTATAAAGTCTCAATTTGAGGAATGTACTGTGTTAACTATAGCACATCGTCTGAACACAATCATGGACTACACGAGGTAAAGTGTTTCTGCTTTTGTCTTGCTGACTGTGTGAGCTGTGCACTGTGCTCCACTTAAATGGGGATCTTTGTGTTAGTTGGATGTTGACCGGTTCATTTTTAGCTGCCTCTGTGCAGAGCTGCTGGAATCCCTGTTTTGAGGGGTGTAGGGTGTGTGTGTTCTGGCTTGTGGTGGCTGTGCTTGGCTTGGGGAGCTCCTCTTATCCCTCTGTCACACTGCTGTTGTACTGTTCCTGCCTGGGCAAACTGGGAAGGGGAGAGAGGCAAGGGCAGGAGTCTGTTCCTGGGTCTTGCCCTAATTTAGGCACAGACAGCATAGAGAGGCCAAAGGGGCAGATCCTGACCTCTGAAGTTTATTTGGTGTTTCACTTTCCATCACTTCTGGTTATAGTTCATACAGCCTCCCTCATGCTCCCCTGCCTTGCTAAGGTGTGGTTGAAGGCCAAGTGGCTGTCTCCTATTTCAGTTTTAGGCTCTTTTGTCCCTTTTATCACAGAAGGGCAAAGTGAGCAATGGTAGGATTTCAGTGTACTTTTGTAGCCCTCTGTTTGTGCTGTCAGTAGTGACAGATCAGAGGGAGGAGTGCTGCCAGCAGGGGAACACCCAGCTCAGCCCTGGCAGTGGTGACACCAGGCAGCAGCCCCTGCCAGGGGCTTGGTGACCATCTCTGCAGTGCCTTGCCATCCATGGGGGCAGCTGGAACAGGGTTTTAGCAGGGAGCTGACCACTGACTTGCTGGACTTGCTTGTGCCAGTTGCACAAGAAAGTGCTTTGTTTTGTCACAGAAGCTGTGTAACAGCAGTTGGTGTGGAGAGGTGTTAGGGGAAGGTTATCTCAGCTCTTGCAGGGTCTTACAGCCCCTCACACACCTTGACAAGAAGTGCTGCCAGCTTGCTTCTGGGTGGCCCAGAGCACAGTCCAGAGTCTGCTCTGCAGCAGGAGATGGGTAACCATGTGCTGTGTCTGCAGGTGGCTGGGTAACCATGTGCTGCATAGACAATGCACCCCACAGACCATCTGCACAGAGCTGGGGAAGGACAGTGAGAACCTCAGCCTGTTCACACAGTCAGCACTGTCTTCACTTGACAATAATGGCTATGCTGCAGCCTCTGTCTGTACATATATATATATATATCCATGTTCACTGGCTTGGATCTTCTTGTGACCATTTCTATTTTTTTTTTTTTTTTTCCCATCTCCTTGTTTTACAGAGTTTTAGTCCTGGAGAGAGGAGAAGTGGTGGAGTGTGGTACCCCAGACCAACTACTTCAGGCCAAAGGCATTTTCTATAGCATGGCCAAAGATTCAGGCTTGGTGTAGCATTTGGACTTGGCTATTTACTGTGGGGAAGAGGGAGGTGATACATTTGGAGAACTGTAACTTCCCCTGAGCTGGACTAAACCACACAGCTGAGTTTCAGACACAGTGAAGTCAGCCAGAGCATGGCAGTGGAAGCAACACAAAGATGCAATTTCTTCTTATTTTTTATTTCTCCTTAGTATTGATTTTAGCCACCTTTAGGAGAAGCTCATACACTGTGCAAGACACTTCAGACTCCTATTTTTGCCTGAAATCTGTCATTATACAGTCATATGTATGATGGAGTGATTCGTGAGAGAAGTTCAGAAAAGCTTTTTCTTCTCATCTGTTTTTATGTTCTGAAGTTCCCTCCCCCCCTTCTTTTTTTTTTTTTTTTTTTGTTTAAAACATTTTTGCAAATGCTAGTTATTTGCTTGTTTGCGGATTCCTCATTTCATGAGCCATCTATTGTGGGATGCACTTGGAACATTTTGTGGTGTATAGTACTATAGTCCAAAGATTTTTCTTCTTGTAAAATAAAATGTGTGCCAGACTTTCTCATTATGGCATTTACTGTACATGGTTAATGCTTTATGCATTGTCCTAAAGGTTTCATGTGTTTACAGCATAGAGCAGCAAGTTCACTGTCACGTCAGTAGTGCTGATGTGGAAAAGCACAGTCAACTTCAAAGCAGTCTTTAAGCTTGTCTAGAATATTCCAGAACCAAATGGTGCAGCAGTTGGTGCATTGCTGTGTGCAGTCCCTCATCTTACACCCAGCTCACTCAGGAATTCTGGCTGGGGTGCCCAGTGCTGGTGGCACCTTGGGGACAAGGCTAAGCAGTGAGGATTGGCCTGAGCAGAGGCTGCAGGCTCAGGGTGACGTTGATTGTAACACCCTTGGCTTTGGCAGTTCTGTGCTTTCATAGCAGCTCTGTCACATCAAGGACCATTAGCCTTATATCAAAGAAACACGCCCTTCCATGCTGCTGCTGTTGACTCTTAAATTTTGTGGGAAAATGTTCTGTTGCAGTTGTTTAAAAAGGAAAATTATTGTTTTTCAAGTTGTGTGTCGGAAGGGTCTAACAATTAAAATGGCAATGGAGTCTGGTTTTCAAGATCCATGTTGAATTTTCATCTTTTTGTGGTAAGAAAAAAGTTACTTTTCTAATGTTCTGTTTAGTCTTATTTTAAAGGAAAATGCTGGAAGAAAGCAAACTAAGTCAGATGGATCCAGATACTCAGCACTGAGAATGTGGACTTCTGTGATTGGTATTGCTGACCTTAATACTAGACAATTGTTGTCCTTAGAGTAAAGCTATTTATTTTTTTGTAAATTATGACTCTCTGAAATTGAATAGATTGAAAATTTCTTTGGTATTTTTTTTGTAATGACAATGCAAATATTTGCAAAGAACTTGCAGTAAAAGATTGTTTGAAAGAAAATGTGTTATTTCTTGCCTTGTGTTTGACAAAGGGTTTGCTTTGTCAGTTCAGGTTTTTGCCTTGAAAATAGAAATTACTGGTCCTGCTTAGACAAATCCTTGTGCTTGGCCTGATGTCTGGGGTTGTTAGGGTGGTGGGTGAGAAGCCCTGAGTGTAGATAACTGTGCTGTGGTAGGGCTGGATCGTTTTGTGATCATTTGCTGAGCAGACCAGGCCATAATGATGGATCAGCAGAGCAGGAGTCACAGTGCTGTGGTGCCTTAGTCACCCCCAGATGTGTCTGCCACGTCTCCTGAGCTTGGTGTGAATTTTCTCTGTGGAGATGGAATGAGCAGGGGATGACTGGGGAGTTTGGGGATGAGCTGTGAGTTTCAGTTTTTCACATCCCCAAACACTTGTGCAGCACTGTGATGGACAGAAGGGTGGAATGCTTGGAGCAGATCCTTGTCTGTAGGACCAGAGCACAGGGCAGAGCAGGGGCTCTGTGGGTAAGGGCTGTGGCTGGTGTTGTACATTAAGGTGCAGATGGAGCTCCCTGCAGAGACCCACAGGTCTCTGAGACACCTTTCCTGCTTGGGAGCAGTCATCCTCCAGGAACACCTCGTGTTCCTCCCCTTCTCCCCCATCCTGGGAGGGGCCTGGCAAGAAACAGGGAGAGGAGCTGCTGTACAGTTGAATTCACTGTATCTGATTTCTGTGCACGTTGATGTATCTTGGATGACGTTATTTACTGCAACATGGAAGATTTCTCACGTCTGGAAAAGCTGATTCTGCCAAAAAAACAGCTCAGAATTTTTAGGAGACCTGCAAAACCCCCCCCAAATTCACGTGTGCAAACAGAGCTACTTCTCTAAGTGTTCCCAGTCCTGACCCACACCAAGATCCTTTAGCAGTGTGACAGCTGTGCTTTGGGTCACTGACACCTTTAATGTTTTGGCATTCCTGTGCATCGTGTGACCATCTGGGGCACTGGGAGTGCCACTTGCACAGGACATGTACAACCTGAGCTTGGTGTAAATCAGTGCACGACACTTGGATGTATTTCCTGGCTTTAGCAGTTTCAGTATTGCCTTCAACTGGGAATGTGGGACAAGGATTTCTTTAAGGTAGCATTACTCTCCTACATGGTATCTCCAAGTGTTAACTCCTTTATATTTTGCTTTAACCAACTTCCAGATAACTTCTGTGAGACTTGAGCTCCAGATTCATCACAATACTTGGACGTATCCCTGGGGACTCCAGCACATCTGAAACATGATGGGTTTATCATATGTAATTTTGGGAATTGCTTTTCTTTTGCCTTTGCAGCACAACGTGATGTGTGAAAGCTGGTGGTATTTTTGCTTGCTCTTAATTTGGGTTAGCTGATAGCAAAACTGTGCCCTTTCAAAGGTTACCAGTGTGAAAGTATTTTTTGATTATTGTCTGCCTTCCCCCTTCGTTACCAACTCAGGAACAGAAAATGAGCATTTTCTGCTCATTTTCTGCTCAGATGAGCAAAGGAAAAATACCTAACTTTTATCTCAGTATTTATAAATGCTCCTGGTTTTGAGAACCATAGATAAAACATTTGGAGTGGTCATGACTTGGATCTGGATTTGGAATTGTTTTGTCTGTGCCCTCAAGTATAAGAGTTGGAGAAAATAGAGGGAAAATAATTCTTTCCTGGTTCCTGAGCACCAGCACGCACTGGACCTTGATATCTTAGGCACTCATCCAGCAGAAACTGTCAGCTGTTCTTGATATGGATGCAGAAGCCACTGAGCAGCTGTTGGAGAAGGACCTGCTGGGTTTTGCCAGTCTGGGTTGATTCTTGCAGCTGAAACTCTCCCATTCCCTCCCCATTGCCCCTTTCTGTGTTGCATTTGCTTTAGTTTAATGAAGAGATCCTTTTAAATACTTGATTCTGTTTTTATTTCAGCTCTCTAGAAAATGGGGTACTTTAACAAAAGTCACAGTGAAGAGTGTATCTCTCTGTGTGTTGGACTGTCACATTGTCATCCTGTGATTCCTGGGGAGAGCTCTGGCCGCAGACACTGTGGGAAGCCCAGAAAGCTTTTGCTTCTGTTTTGGTTTGTTAAAGCAAAATCTGACAGGTGACCATGGCAGAGGCTCTGCAGCACCAGGATGGCACATGCAAGAGTCAACCTGCACTCAAGAAAAAAGCCTGGAATGAACTATCAGGTCAAGAGGTGAGACCTTGCTGCTTTCCTCATGTGTCCAGCCACGCTCCTGTCCTGCACTGCTGAGCCCCTGCTGGAACTGGCTCTGCTCCTGCAGAGGGAGGGAGTGGATCTGATCCCCAGCTGTGACAACAGGCAGCCTGTGCTCTCCTGCTAAGTGGCATCCTGCCTCCTCTTCCCTCCTCCCCACGTTTGTGCACTTTGGATGATGAGCTCCAGCTGTGCCTTGCAGGCCACAGCTGTATAAGAACAGTGCCTGGGTGAACAATCTTTAAGACATTGACAAAAACAATATTTGTTCTGCCTGCAGCTTAGGAGCAACTGCAGACACATAAGTTTCCTTGCTGCCAGTTAAATTCTTCCTTGCTGTCCATAAAATATTTCTGGCTTCTAAAAATAATCTGTGTAGTCTTGAAGTATGATGGATATTTGGGCTTCATTTACAGTATAAAATGGAAATGCTGTGGTCTTTCTCTTTTGGCTTGTTAGCTTTTATACCAGAAAAGTATTTAAGTCCCAACTGCCTTGTTTTCAGCAGTCAGGTGAGGGTTTGGTATCTGGAAATGTAATGAAAGTGGAATTGCTGAGTTTCCTATGGAAATAACATGTATCCCAAGTTACCCCCTTCCATCTTCTCACTGCAGTTCTGGCTCAAACAAGCTTTGGTTGAATGTCAAGCATTTTAGAGAGAAACCAAAATAACTCAATTATGAGGTCAATTACTCCTGATGGTGGTGCTATGGGAAACTCCATGAGTGAGTCATGCAAGGCCTGATTCTTCCATCAGTCTGTAGAACAGTCCCTTCTGAGCTATTAAGTGTTCTGGAGTATCAAATTCTGCTATCCGGCCATTTTCCAAGACTAAAATCCTGTGAACATTAAAAGAAGTGTAAGTTTGGGGATACACCAGCACCTATAATAAACTTAGTAATTTCTACTTAATTTTAAAATAAGTTTCAGTATTTGGTGGTTATTCAGCCAAACTTTCCAACAGCTTTTCACCTGGGAAACAGTGCTGGGATAGAAAGGGTTTCTGATGAGTGACTGTTCAGGTGGTGAATTTGGGAGGAGGGGTTTTTGGCAGCTGAGACTGGAGTGAGATTTGTGAAAGGTATTGGGTATTTTAGTTTCACAACTCTCAGGTGACTCAAGGAGCTGTAGTCATGGTTTTGCTGTCAGTGAGGGGGAGGCATCGTGTGGGCATAAAGGACCTGTGATTAACCTGTTAGTGCCCTGCTGGTTTAAGAGAGATCCTCCAAACTCTAAAGCAAAGCTTGGAGGTTTAAACACGAAGAGGACAGAAATGGAACTGCTGTTCACCACCACGGTGGTGTGTGAGTCACATCAGCTGCCTGTGTGCTCTCCTGCTCAGAAATGTCTTTACCTGTCACAGTCCAGGATGGTGTTTACGCGGTGCGCGATTGTTAACACGGTGCTGTCTCTGAACTGGCTTCTCAGCATGGACTGAATCTGGACATCAGTTTCTAAATCCACTGCTGCTGTGGCCTCATCCAGAATGAGGATTTTGGCTTTCTGCAGGAGTGCTCTGGCCAGGCAAACCAGCTGTTTCTGACCAGTGCTGCAAGTAGGAAGAGGGATGGTAAACTGAGGCCAGTAGTCACTTTTCCTTTGGGTCAGAACAGATGATTCATTTGAATTCAGTAATGAAAAGGTGATTGTTCCCTTTCTCTGAAAGGGTGATTGAGGCTGATGGCACTGCAGGTAGATAACAGCATGAAACAGCCTAAGGAAGGGAGAGAAAGGTATTGCTATGGCACCCAGAAGAACTGCACTTGGAACAGATTGCAGGGTTTTAAGTACTGCAGAAATGCAAATCACCACAATGATTAAGTCTGAAAGGTCTTCCTTAGTGTCTTATGATTTGATTTCATGCTGCTAAACAGGAGAGTAATGCAACAATTTGCACTCTGGACATCATTAAGGAATTTTTAAATTTTTTTTTTAAGGAATTAGCCTCCTTATCCAACCAGCTCCGTTCTCCTGGACCAGAGGCTGGCACTGCCCTGCCACTGTCTTTGTGCAGATAAAGGTACCTTAGGTTTTCCCCTTGGTCAGTGCACTTATATTCCAGCTGCTCTGGCAAATCTGCAACAAAGTTCTTGAGCTGAGTCAGTTCCAAAGCTGTCCAGATGTCTGCATCAGTGTATTGGTTTAATGGGTCGAGATTCATTCTTAGGGAGCCAGAAAACAAAACTGGATCCTGAGCACAGAGACAGTACAAACAACTCCTGAAATGGATTATAAAAATGAGCTCTTGGGTCCTACTTTCTGGGTGGGAATCTGTGACTAATGTTACATTGAATGGCAGATGAACATGGCATAGAGGTTATTTCCAACTTGGAAATTGCTCAATGTCTCTCCTCTAACAAAATCTTTATAAACCCTTCCCAGGTGTTCAAGACACTGCTCAAGGATTTTGGAAAGGAGTTTCATACCTGGGGAATGACAGTGATCTTAGTTCTGAGGTCATGGAGGCCTAGCTGGGCAATATCCTGTCCATCAATCAGGATGGCTCCTTCTGCAGCTTCCACCAGTCGCAGCAGCCCCACTGCAAGGCTGGATTTCCCAGCTCCTGTTCTGCCAGTGATGCCAATCTGTAAAGTGCAATGGAAGGACTTTGGTTTTGATGTTGATTGTTTTCTCACAGTTGGACAAAAGTGTCTTGTAGTTCCTCTTGGCCTTTTGATGAGAGACAGCTTTGGACAGATCAGATCTTTAGGGCTGTTCCAGATTCACATAGTCTGGCAATACTTTCTTAAATGGAAGCATTTGTAGTTTGCAATTGTTTTGTATGAAAAGGAATCACAAAAGCCTTTGATGGGAAGAGTAATTACAAGACTTAGCATGAGGAACTAGACTGAAAAAGTGGAATTCCTTTGCTGTAATAAGCTGGACAAGGTGTGCAGGCAGGGGCTGTATCCCTTGGATCTGGACAGTGCCCAGCACTGCTCACACTGCTGAAGGAGTGTTTTTTACCTTCTCGTGCCCGTTGATGGTCACACTGACATGCCTCAGTGCTAACTCCAAACCTGGCCTGTAGCACAGGCTGTAGTTTCTAAATTCAATCCTTCCCTCAGTGAGCCAAACTTGCCCTTGAAGTTTGCCATTTAGAGTCCAGGGTGCCTGAAGAGATGGAAGCACACAGCAGTGTTGAAGGCTGATTTAAATTACCCAGTCAAGTGGCAGTATTGGAATGGGAAGTTCATAAAGACACCTGTGCCAACTGCCCCCCAATCTCTTTCCTGTTTCCAAACCAGAAAAAGGCCTCCAATTTTCATACTGCAGATGTTGGCTTTTTACTTTATCCCAAAGATGCTAGTCAGATTTTCTTTATTAAAAAAGGGGGGTGAACATTTGTTTGCATGTCAGAGTTCTGACATTGAGTGGTTCAATAAAAAAAAATTATATGCCCCTATAAACAGGACTGTGAAAGCCTCCTCTCCCAGGGCAACATATGGAGATATAATTTTAATGATTACAGGACAAAAATTACTGCACTGGAGACTTTTAGCAGCTAAAAGGCTATCTAGTAGCCATTAGTTATCAGAGAATTGCATCTGAAG
This sequence comes from Phainopepla nitens, assembly GCA_013400175.1. NCBI lineage: Eukaryota > Metazoa > Chordata > Aves > Passeriformes > Bombycillidae > Phainopepla > Phainopepla nitens. The sequence goes on from VXBQ01002372.1 coordinate 138,790, forward strand.
TCACATAATAAATACTCCAAATATGGGCAGGAAATGTCTCATTCCATGAGTGTTAACAAGTGAAGCTATTTTAATGGCAATCCAGTGCATAAATGTCTTAAGGAAATAATGATCAGAGGTTATAAAACGAGTTTAGTCAGTTGGATAAAACCCAAATGCTGCAGTTGTTTAAAGGGAACGTGACTGGCCTTTTAGAAGGGGAAAACTACAGGTTTTTCAGGTGGAACAGAAAAGTTACTCATTGAGTTTGCAGAGATGTTCAGCCCCTTCTAGTAAGGTCAGTAGTGGATTAGCTACCTCCTTAGGAGTCCTCAGGTATTCTCTCACTCTCTCCACAGGAACAATGTTGTTCTCTATTTCTGTCCAGGAGCGAACCATCCAGTTCAGAACACCAGTTATCTGCCACATTGGAAAAGAAACAAAATGAGCCCTGACCTGTGCTCAGGAGTTATCTGGTACTTTGTCTTAGTGTTCATTTATAAAAATCTCCTCATCAGCTAATTATATAAAAATTAGATTATATCAGAAAACCTTAAAATGCAAAAGTGAAAGCCAGGTCCTGCCATAGCCCCTCCAACATGTTTATAGAGAATGAAATGCTACTGACTTGGATACTAAAAGATGGTGTAGCTATTTCTTAGGCTCTTGTGCAACTAGTCTACAAGGTGCTGAAGACCTTGCTTCAGCTGCCCAGGGCTTGCTTTGACTTAAATACAAGTTCAGGTGCAGGAGGAAGAAGATGGCCCATGCATGTGTTTATGAGGTTCATTCCCTAAGGGGCCATGTGCTCCAAATGCTCTGGATTTCAGCAATGACAGCAGGATTTGGTAGGAAAAGGCATCTAGACAGGCACAGAAATAGTTTGTAACAGAAATTAAAATGCAGTTGCTTTTGATAAAGGCAAGCCTGGTATTATTTCCACACTGGGTTACCTGGAGAGCATAGGAAAGGGAGAAGCCAGCAGTTCCTGGAGTGAGCTGTGTCCTGCCCATGGCTGCAAACAGGGCTGCAAACAGCACGATGCCATTGCCCAGGAACTCCAGGTTTGTAGCAAGCCACCTGCAGGAAGAGAGGAGCACAGAGCTGTTGCTTGGTGCCCTCTCCTTTTGACCCAACACATGATTAACACTTGTGGAGCTGCTGGGCAGATTTGTACCTGTCAGCAACAGCTCCAGGGAAGCAAATTCGCTGGTTCTCATCCACTAGGAAATTGCTCTTTGAAATAAACCTCTGCTGGTCTTTGTGAGCACGGATCACACTGCTGCCTTGGAAGGTTTCTGAGATGTGGGTGTAGATGGGTGACCTGCTGGCAGCCTCCATGCGCCTCAGCTGGCAGGAGGTGGTGACATAGAAGTGCTGGTACAAGGGGAATGGAAGGGAGAGGCATTAGAAGGCTCGTGCCTCTGTGGAGGTACTCCACAGGAAATTTGGGAAGGCCTCAACAAGTGCAATAGGATGTTCTATCCCTTGTTGCAAAAGCTTGTGTGCATGTAGGACATGCCCCTAAAAGATGAGTCAGTGCTCTTGCCTCTGTTATGTCCTGTATTTATTAGGAATCACCCTGTGGTTGGGGCAAAGGAGCCAGGGTGCTGTGAACCCACAAAACCTTTACACTCAATTTCTCCTGCAGCTGAGCCCTCTGCCCAGTGGAGAATAGAGATGTACTTGCCCTTCCCTAATGCTCAGTCTTGGCAGGCAAACATGGATATATTAAAAAGTAATGTAGGAATTCTGCAGGAAAGGAACAATGCTTTTGGTCTTCATGTGCTTTACACTAATGGAGATGAAGAATACAGCCCTAGGCAGGATTTGTTCTAGATATCAGAAAGGTACAAGCCTCTTTGTGAGAGCTCTGGGGTGCTTTGGAAGGCTGAGGTGATATGGGAAAGGGACTGACATTACTCTTGCTCAGATGCAACTTGAGATGATGAAACTAGTTTCTGCATGCCTTCACTCCTAAGAGATGGAAGGAGGCTTTCTGCAGGGACATGGCTGTGCTGCTTCAGCCTCCTCTGTGTGTGTACCTGTGAGCTCCTACCTGGAATGCTGCATAAAGAAGTGTCAAGGGCACGATGGCCATTGCTGCCCATGGTGTAGCCACCATAATCACCAGGTAGATCTCCAGTAAGTTGAACAAGAATCCCAGCACGGACTTCAGCTTGTCAGGGATGACAGAATCAACAGCATCCATGTCTCTGGAGAAGCGGTTCAGCAGGTGTCCAATGGGTGTTTGCTCAAAGAAGAGCATTGGGGATCTCATTACATTGCTCAGCAGCTGCAGGAAGAGCTGGTGTGAGGCTAACACACCCCCCAGCAGCACTGCTGCTGTGCAAGCAAACCTGCCAATGGCTGTAAGAGAGAAGAAATTATTATAACCAGGTCTGAACAAACCCACCTTGGAGTTCTCCTTTGCAAGATGGTGATTTCCACTTAGTCCTGTGAATGCTGCACCAGTGTGCATTCAGGAAGGTGCAACAGGAATTAAACCTCCCTTGAGCAGGAATTAAAGCAGGCCTCAGAGTTGCAAGGTAAGCTGCCCTTTCTGTAGGGTGGTTACGGAGTTGCCAAAGACCTTCTAAGCCAGCTTGATGGGAGGCATACGTTCAGGAATTTAAACATGCAGGACAAATTATTCATTCATCACAAAATAAGCTTGACTGGGATTACTTGAAATTGCTCAGTGATATTTTTTCTTTTTAAATAGAGTGACCAAAAGAATTGTGGCTATTTTAAAAAGATAAAGAAATGTAAAAGTCCACAAGTAGATTTTTTTTTTCTCTCTTTTACGTGACCTAAGCCAAGATTTCATTCAGCATGGAGAAGAGCCCCTACTTGCACTTTGATATGATTAATTTATGCTGGAAGGATGAAAAGAGATGAAAAAAAGAAAAACCTTTAGGGTTGGGGCCAAAATCCCAGGAAGGTGAGAGCCCAATGTTATGCAGTTGTTTATATTCTGAGAAAACATCCTGGATATGGGAAAGGGAGGTGGGAGTACAGAGAAGAATTAGGTGAGCAACTTAAACGAACCTTGAACCACTCCTAATGCACCAAAGACTCCAACTCTGAGCTCTGTGTGCTGCTGTGTCCCGTTGTGCACAGGGTCATCTGTCCAGAGGCTGAGCCAGTAGCCCCGGGAGAAGGCCACGGCCTGCTGGCATGCAAAGGACAGGACAACATACACACACAGGGCCAGGCCTGCTGCCTTCAGGTAGGCTCCATACACCCCAGCACTGACCTGGAGAGAGGCAAGTGGGGAAGTGAGGAGGAGAGGCTGGGAGGATCAAGCTTGTTAGCAAAAGAAAGCAGCTCTGAAGCAAGGAATGATTTGTTATGGCATTTCTCAGTTATGTGTCACAGTCATAGCAACCGTGTTGATTCTTGTTTTGTTTTCCTCATGGATGAAGAATGAAGGCACACTTAAAGAAATCATTAATGAATGATTATTATCAACTGATGAATGTTATGCAATAGGTTCATGTGACTTCTGGAATGCATCTAAGGCTTTCTTTATGTCAGACAGTGGTTTTCCTGTGTGGTTGGTGTGAGAGAGCTGTCATGTTCACACTAGGTGCTTGTGTGGGGGCCTGCTGATCAGGAGAGGTGAGGAGATGCCATTCTGGCTAGTGCTGGGGTTCCCTAAAGAAAAAGCTGCCTCTTTTGGGGTTTCTGGCTCCTTGCTCTCATTTCTTCTCAGTCCTTGTCTCAGTTACAGGGCAAACTTGCCCAGCTCAGCTGACTCTGCTGGCTGTGGTTTAGCTGAGGGGAGGCAGGGAGCTGAGCTGCCTGCCTGGCTGTGTTATCCCCATGGAATGTGTGCTTGCCCCTGCAGGAAGGTGCTGTGCTTACTCTGCCATGCTGAGTTGTCTCTGCCTTGGTTAATCCTCCACTGGTGGCTGCAGCACTGGTAGAGTCTTGAGTCACAGGAGTGGTCTCCCTTCCCACAGCAGATTTTACTGAGTTACCACTTCATGAAGAAAAGAAAAATCCTTTGAATTTTAGCCACCCATCCACCCCTAAATCCATGCCTGTTTTGAGGGCTGCAGTTTTCAGGGTCCTCCAGAGTGACCCCAGCCATTGTCCATGTTTGTCACAGGGACTGGGCTCTATCAAGCCACTGAGGAGCAGAGGCTTAAAGCATTCACTCTCTGAGGCTGGTCTGGGATGAGTCTGACCTTACAGCCCCACAGGGAAGTGATCAGCAACCAAATGTATCAAGGAGCCTGTACCTGAGCTCTGTTCTGTCTCCGTGTGAAATACAGAAGAAATGTCAGCCAACTTCCACATTCAGGAGCAGGTTTTTATCTACTCTTGAGTTTTACTTGTTTGCTCTTGTTATTAATTTACAGATCAATCCCAAACCTGTATCATACTCAGTAACAGCCTCCATGTAGGCTTGTATGGGCTTTTGGAGTTAATTTTTCAGTGTCTGAGTCTGCTTTAAGGTTACCTGAGGGGTTTCTTCTGAAATGGACCATTTCCAGTGGTGATAGTACCTTTGGTGTCTCCCATAGCTGTGAAACAAATGTTTGTTTTTTTTTAAATAAATGCTTTAGAATCCTGTTATTTTCTATATAGCCTTTGAAAGACAGGCAATATGGAGGAAAGATTCCTTTAAAAATTGTTTCTAAAGGTAGAAATATCAAGGTGAGGCTTGATGAATAGCACATATAGTGGGTAATAGTTCACTGCATGATTATTGTCTACTAATATAGATTCAAGAATCAATTTTGAGGTGATCAGTCAGCTGATTTGACAGGCACAAAGCAACACCTTACTGTGATTGGTTCTCTGCTTTAAATGTCCATAATAAAACAGATGTGATATGAAGGGAATAATTGACTGATAGACCTAGGAAGATTGATTCCAACCCATCTGGGTTACCTGGAAAACCAGCACGTGGTTTCTCTTCTGCAGTAACGTGTGAACGGAGAAATTCTGCAAAGGCCCCATTTCTCTGTAGAAGTTCTTGGTAGGAACCAGTTTCTGAGATCATTCCATCCACCAAAAAAACAATGTTGTCCACTTGAGGCAAAATGTTAATTGTGTGGGTCACCAGCACACGAGTCTGCTTGAATAAAAAGGAAGCAGTTACAATTTTTCTGCTGTCAGTACTGGTTTCAGTATTTCACCATCAAATTTAGGCCTCAAAAATTCATCAGCCTGAATGGAATTAAAAGGCATTTCCTTTTATTTACACTTCTGAGCATATTTGCACAGATAATTGGAGGAAAGGACACAAGAAAAGTAATTTCTCCCTAGATAAATTGATATATTCTGCATTTCTAATATACAGTTGAGCCCTCTGAGTACACCTTAAGTCTGATATGTTCTTCTTAGCCAGTCATTCTGTTTCAATTCAGTAATTATGTTCTGATACTTGCAACCAATCTTCATGGAGAGAAAGGTATTTATAATCAGATGTTTGTTTTAATTGGACTTTCTAATGCAAGAAATTGCCTTCTTGTTTTCCTTCTATAATGTGAAACTGAATCAAGTGTTTCTAGGCAATTTATAGTTTGAATCCAATAGAGTTGCCCTAGCATCCCTTCTCATGTAACCATTGCCTGACAGCAGAGGAATGGAAAGAAAAACAAAACAGAACCAGTACGAAAAAGAATGGAGGAGAAATGTTGAAGTGATGAACATTTGGGTGATGAGAACCAGATGAGTGATAAAGGTGGCACTGAATTATTCAAAAGTAATGGGATTAGACATCATGGTGATAGAATGTGGAAGAGATCAGGCAGCTCTTCTGAACTGTGCTAGAAGTAAATCTCAAAAGGAGGGAAGGATGTTGACAGAAGACCAAAGAACTGCAAACTTGCTGTGAAAGTAAGGCTGGCACTAGGCATGTGGTTTGAATGAAGATAAAGACAGCCTTCCTCCTCCTGGGTGAGATTCCCTGCAGGACTTGCAGGTGCTGTGTGGCCTGCAGAGCTTCCCCAGTCCCCTGCTGCCACTGTAAAAAAGCATTTGTGAGCATTTGATAAACTGAGCAACCCCTACTGGAAACATTTTGGGGGGCTCTGCTACTTAGAGACATTGTGCAATTGTTTACAGTTCAGGTTCATAGCACACCTTGTCCTTCAGTAAACCACTGGGTCCAAGAACATGTTCAAAAATGTGCTGCCCCACGTGGGCATCCAGAGCTGCCAGGGGATCGTCGAGCAGGTAAATGGAAGCCCTCTGGTACACGGCCCGAGCGAGGCTCACTCTCTGCTTCTGCCCTCCAGACAGATTGATTCCCTGGAAAATACACTGACCCTGTTTATTCCAAAGCTACAGCATCTTTCCCAGCTGCTGACTGCCTTTTACACTGAGGCTTTATTACTTGTTTATTTTTAAATCAGTGCATCTCCCTCCCTCCCTCCAAATAGGGCTCCTGCAGAGGCAGAGTCTCTTAAACAACTCCTCTCTCCTGCAAAAGAGCACCCAAGAATAACCTGGATGTGTTGATTTTTGTCTTAAACATCTCTCATGTCTCTGGTTAGGCTAACTGTCAGAAGGTGGGCTTAAATTAAATTACATCATGGCCCAACTTTCAGAAATTCCTGAGCATCTGCCTCTTGTGAGTTTTAGGTTTTTTGTGTTTTCATCACAAGCTCACAAAGTTGTAGTTACTCAGGGGTAGATGTTTTAAACAGGACACCTGAAGTTATAGCTACTCAGGGAAAAGTTGGCCAGAACATAAACCTAAGGCTGTACCTTTTCTCCAATTTCACTCTTCTGCCCCGCAGGGAAGGTCTCCAAATCAGGGTGCAGTGCACAAGCCTCTGTCACTCTATTGAACCACTTTTCATCCATCTCTTTCCCAAAGAGAATGTTATCTTCCACTGAAGCATTTAGAACCCAAGCTTCCTGGGGGACATAGGCTGCAGTGTCCTATAAAAGTGGAAGAATGTCAGCAAACTTTTCAATAAGCTCAGCTTGACACTGTGAGAACCCATCTTTGACAAAAAGCTCCATCAGTTATGGAAATCTGGAATGATCATCACCACTGACAATTCTCAGAAGGCTTTGCAAAATAAGAGTCTGCACTGTTATTACCTTACAGGGGAGTAAAGAGAGGTGCAAGTACAGAATCTAATTTACACTTCAGCTCACTGTCAGAGGGAGAAATAGAACTGCATCTTTGAAGTATTATTCCAGCTCCTATTCCCAAAGTCCAGGCTCATCTGAGAGGTCTGCAGCACCTTCAGATAATTAAATGTGGACTGATATGTGTCAAAATTCAGCAGGAAATGGGTTTTCCTCAGGTACCTGATGCTGTACCTTACAGTTCCTGAGAACAGCCTAACTAGAAGCAAATGCTGAGGGGGGAATTCACCTTCATGGTGACGCAGCCATCCGTGGCCTCCAGCTCACCCAGTACTGCTGCCAGCAGGGAGGACTTGCCAGCTCCCACCTGCCCAACCACAGCCAGCAGAGAGCCCTGGGGCACGCTGAGCTCTATGCTGTGGGGAAAAGATCAGGCTCTTACCACATTTTTTAGATAACTTTCTGAAAAGAAAATAATGGTAATAAATAATTGTCATTATTATCAAAACTTATGCTATCGTTGGGTATGTATTGAGTAAATCCCCTAATTTCATCCCTTCAGACACCTCCAACCAGAAAGTCTTCCTCCAGATTCCCCATCTGAGTTTAATACCCAGATCCCCACTCTGGAGACAGGCTAGCCCAAAGCACTGGGTGTAGAACATTCCTGAACATCAGAACTTTTCAAAGCTTGCATGTAGTGATGCCATATATATCTGCATTCCATCTGTTCTACTTTTCTGCTTTAAATCGATGTAATTTCATATTTGGGCAGAAAACTGTATAAAGAAAACAGTCTCCATATAATAAGGCATCATCCAGATTCGGGCTCCTTCCCATTTATATGCTCCTCAACATAAAAGCAAAATTATGTTTTATCTGATTTTTATAATTTTCAGAATTCGACACTGGATATGAAGCAAACTCAGAAGCTTTGGGATGCTCCACCCTGGTTTAACTTAGGTTCTGAGGAATTAGTTTATCCAGCACTCACCCTGACCTACAGTATTGAGAGATGACTAAGGGTAAGTCTGTACCTTCTAAGACAAGGAGAAGTTTCTTTGCTCCAGCAAAAAGTCCCATTTCTTATGGTGATACTTGCCTGTACTAAAACATGAAGAGAGACAGACCATTGTAAATGCAAAGATAGCTACTGAAATGTCCCAGTTTATGTGATTTTATGTTTCAGTGTGTATTGATGTTACATAAAATCAACCTTTATTATGAAAAGAAGGGGTAAACCACCAGATTAGATTTCATTGTTAGAACTAATGAGGCCAGAGAGATAAAGTGACAATAAGGGGCAAATGTTTTTCTCTTGACTGTGGTAGACACCCTGAGTAGAAACTGAACAAAGGAAATTACTCCTCTTATAAGACAGAAGTGCTAACATAAAAGCTCACCACAGCCAGAAGTGTTTCTGCTTGAGCTCTCAGGATTCAGTTCTTCCAGATTCAGAAAAGCTGCTAAGCGGTTTAAGGAAACTTTGGCCTGAAATGAAGCAACATCCAGAAGAAAAGAAGATTTAGAGTAGAAAGGGAGCAAAACCCCAAAGTGAAGACTCAGCTTGAAGACCCACTCAGAATATTGACTAGTGCTATACTGCAGATGCTGTAGGTTTAGATGGCCAAAGGCAGCTCTTATGTTACCTGCCTTTATTTCCACTTAGCCTAGCAAAACCCCCATATCCTTCCCCGTGCTTCTGGTTCAGTGAAATTGGTGTTTTTTCATCCAATTCTTCCTGCAATCTTTCCAGTGATTGCTTTTGTACATGAGAATCTGTGACAGCCTTGGAGTATAAGAGGGAAATGAATTTCCTAATTTCTTACTGAACAATGAATTGCTTTCCTTTCTCACCTGGACTAGCAGGGTCTCCCCTGTGGAGATTTTGCTTCACCTATTCTGATTTCTGTGATTAAAACCAGAACTGGAAGCCCCTCTGAGATCTAATAGTGCTTGTGTTGAGCTACAAAAGACTTAGGAGTAATTCTTGTTGATTATTTCGTCAGTATAAAGGAGCCCTTCTGAAAAGCAATGCCACAAAGTACCTTTAGCTGCAAGCCCTTGGACTTCACCGTTTCACAGTGGCCATTAAATAGCTGATGTGCAGAGCCTGAGAAATCCCTACCTTCCCCTGTTAATGGGGATATGTACAGAACCCCTTGTGGCCAAAGGAAGAGGAACAGGGCCTGCAGTTAACCTGGACAGCAGCGTTGATGGAGAAGGGCAGGAAGGAGTGGGCAGTGTTGAGGATGTTGATCAGTGTTAAGGACACAAAGGCCTTCTCAGCATCCAGCACGTGTGTGTTGTCCACCAGGGTGTAGACAGCAAACATGACAAATGTGATCTGAAAGGGAGCAAAGGACAAGCAAACCATTTGCTTCAGAATGGCTCGAGGGTGACAGGCCCTTCAAGACTGTGGGACCCATCTGGTTAAATCCAGGCTATCACCTCTAGGTGCCTGTCCTGCAGGTACCATAGGCAAAGGTCTGACCTTTATGTTCACCAACCAGAACCAAGTTTGATCATTGGGTGTTTGTTCTGCTTTAAGGAGGTTTTGGTGCAGCAGCCACAGCAACTCCTGTGACCTCCAGCTCTTCCAGGCAGATATAATCTTTAGCTGTCCATAGGAAAAATCTGTCCAGGCTGGAGTACAAAGAAAAAGGGAAGTAACAGCACATGTTTTATGTAGGAAGGTGATCCACTCACCAGGAAAGTCGATGAATGGAAAGAAACTAGGGATGCTGAGAAGAGAATCTGAGATCTTTTTAAGGCCTGAAGTTCCTGCTTTCGGATTCCAAGCACTTTCTCCATGAAGGTTTTCTCCCAGCCATACAGTTTGATTACTTTAATGTTACTGAGAATGGCATTGGTGAGTTTGGCCCTCTCATCCTTATGTTTCATCTGGATTTCCTGTAATAAATGTTTGAGTTTTATCATTTAATAGGTTGAATGTTTAATGGTGCAATTATTCTGAAGAAAAATACCTTATTTCTGCCTCCAAGTCCTGAATAAATTTCCCTGCAGTTGAGTTGTGTATACTGTTTTGCTTATGAATCTTCCAGGCTGGAAAATATTTAACTTTTCATTTTCAGAGTTTTACTTTTACTGGCAGTACATAAAAACAACAGAAAAGTACGGCAAACATAGTAAAAGGCTGAACATGGAAGAGCTTATTTTAAATTTCAAGAACCTTTGCAGGCTTTGAATCCTCCTATGTTACTTCAGATAGTCATGGTAAGCATCAACAATGAATATAAGTAATCACGTAGCTCAGTAAACCACTTCATTTTTTATGAAGCAAAATGTACCTGAAACTGACTCCTCTTCTTGGTGATCACGAAATTCAGAGGCAAAAGAAAAAGAAATACAGCAACTGCAGTCAAGGCAGATGGCCCTAGAAGCTGCCAGGAGAGAAAAAGAAAGAGAAGAAACTTCTGGTGATGACTAGGAAAGACCGTTTTTCATTCCCTTTCTTGCCTTCCCTCTTATTTGAACTTGAGCATAACATCCCTCTGGCTAAGCCTTTTATCTTGCCTTTGCCTTTCCTGGGAGTCGTGCTCCCAAGCACTGTGGATTGTTAACTCCCCAAGCAGGATAACTCCTGTCATCAGGCTGTGCTGAATTTATTCGCTCCCTTGTTAGGAACTAGATCACTGCTGAAGGCGATCCAGAGGCACGCTGGCAATTCAAGCCATGCCCGGCTCCTCCCATCCGTCCCTGGATGCGTTCAGAAGGACACCTTGTGGCTGCCCCGAGTAAGTGACCCCAAACAACACCAGGTTTTCCTTGAAAAACAAACCCAAACCCTCAACAAAGGGCATAAATAGCATAAAATAATATTGCAGCATAAATAACCCAGCCTGTCTGCATGAGATGAAATGGTGGCATTATCCTGTGCCATTATCTTGGGACACCTCTTGGATCCCACAGTTCATAACAATTCTCTGTCAACACTTGTTTCTCATGGGTTAGTTACATCTCCCTAGGGATGGCTGTAGAGGGGAGGGCTGGGGGATACAGAGAGTTACAGGTACTGTCTGCACAAATGGTCTGTGAACACCAGCAAATGAAGTGTAATTATGCTCCAACAACATGCAACTCGTCAATGTGATGACTTCTCAACAGTCTGTGCCACAGCTGCTGATTTTCACAGTCACAGCATCCTGCCAGGCACAAGGTACAATCCATCCTGGGTAGTAAAGGAGGGCCTCAAAGGCCTCTGGAAAGCTCCTGTGGATCACAGGAGCTGTCAAAAACAGGGACTAAACAATAGGGCTCTGTACTGCTGAGAAAATACTATACATTGGTTAAAAATGGGTCTTTTAGATTGCCATCCATTATTTCTAATTCAGGTTTTGCTCTCTCTTGCTAAACTCCTTGATAACTATGAAATTCAAAGTACCCAATCCTCTTTCTAACTTTGCTTCAAGCTGTTTCACTGATCTTGTGGAAATCAGGCTTCAGGATGAAGTATGTCAAGTTGCTATTTCAGACCATTCCCCATTATGTTCTGGAGCTGGAACTGGACTTTCAGCCTACACTTGGCCACCACCTTTTGGTTGTAAAGAGAGATGACAGGAAAATCTGAAGCAGAAGTTAATCTCATAATAACCACACTCACAATAACCATACTCACAGTCTCCCAAAAGGGACTGAATGCTGAATACACAGGTGAGAAGATGAATTGAAGGATGAGACAAGGATTCTCTATCAATAAAAATATCTTTCAGAAAGAAAAGTGAATGCACCATGCTACAGTACTAAGAAAAATATGGCAATTTCATGTAATTAAAATCAGTAAGTATGATTTTGAAACCTCCTTTTTCCTTTGATATTTAGAATAGAAAGGGATTGATACATAGTGTCATATTTTACCTGCCACAAGAAGACAAAGCAGATGATAATCCTAATAGGAGCCAGCCAGGTCCCATTAAAATAGATAATCAGATCCATTAGCTTTTGCACATCAACAGATACCAGATTAACAATTTCACCTGTGGTTGCTGCTTTCCTTGAGGCATTTGACATAACCAGGATCTAGACAGGGCAGAGAAGAAAGAAAAGCCATCATCAAACAACAGCTCTGGTCCAAAGTCAATAACATTATTTTCCTCATAGAGAACAAAGAGAGGGGGAAAAATGTCAAATCCCAGGTATTGAAACAATGCTGCTACCTGGGCCATGTGACTTCACCTCAAGATTAAGTATTTACTCCTTTTCCCCAACCATCATCTACAGCATAAGAAAGTTAATGTTGATTTTTGCTCTTTCCTTTTCTTGGCTTTTCCTTCTTAGGGAAGCTCTGAAAAATGTACCTGCCATGTACTGCTCAGAGATGAATACAGGACAGCTACATCCTAAACCAGTTTCTAATGACATCTCCCCTGATGTTGCTACGAATAACATACATCATTGCTGCTAAGGTAAGGCTAGAGAAAAGCAAAGCTAAAAAAGGAGCTGCAGCCTCACCTTCCTGTACACAAGGCCTGTTAGTGCAGTTCTCAGCCTCAGCCCCAGAACAAGGCACATGTACATATAGCGTTGCTCAAAAAGAGTCTGGAGACAGCCCAGCAGGAACATGCTGAAGGCATAGAAATAGCCAAGCCAGCTCGGGGCTGCCTGATCTTCAATGAACTTCAGGAAAAGGCTGCAAGACAGGAGCAAAATGCTGCTGAGTCCACACAGAACCAGTGAAACATCAGACACACAAAAATAAACTGGCAGAATTATTGGTGATTTCTCTGTATTCTCTCTGGCTGGGGTTTATCAGTAAGTAGCAGAAGAATTGGAAAATATAATACCCTGATTTTTGAAATCTAGCCACTCGTGGTTTTGAAGCAATCCCTGATCTCAGCATCCTCTCTGGGTAGACCTCATTTTCAGTGTTAAGGATGGCTCCTGATTTTCATGAATTTGTCAGAAATATGCAAAGTGGTAGCTGTAATCTAAGGGAGTCATTGACATTTCCAGAATTTCTCCTCATCTTAATGACTAAGAAAGGATTTTGCCCATGAAAATATAATGTAATGCAGGTTGGTGTTGTACCAACAGAACCCACAAAGCATTTTATCAACTAACAAAGCTATTTATGATATGCAGGATGCACAGCTGTGCTCTTTATTAGGCAGTGAAAATGGAGCCTTAAGACTACAGCAAGTGATGTGATATATAGAACCATCAAATAACTCCTGTTCTAGTGAAGTTGTCAAATGGCTTGGTGTATCCTGTCCTTCCCACTGCTGGAGCACAGCAGTGCAGACAGTGTGCACAGCTTCACACAGTGGCTTTGTGTCTCCTCCTCCTGACTTGACAGTGAGTTTAGCACAAATGACCCCTGAGCTCCTTCCATCAGCAAAGAAAATTACAAAAGGTCATTGTTTGTGTGTCTGTGGGTGCTGACATACACATCTCTGAGCTCATGCACACAGCACTCTCATACATTTCCTGACAGAAATACATTATAAATGTGCACATACCTCAGTACCTTTGGAGTGGAGAACAAGAAGACATCACAGATAACTAAGCAGACAGTGCTGAGAAGGAAGTAAGTTCCAAACATGCTCCAAAACATTCTCAGTAAGGACTTGCTCTGACTGTGCTTTGATTGCAGTAGAGCTTCTGTCTCTTCAGCTTCTGCTATGCCAGTTTCGGTTTTCTGACCCTTTTTAAATGTAGCAGACTCCATCTTCCTGAAGGAAGAAACAATGAGAAAGTTACCTACAACTGGAGAAAGCTTGGAAATTTTTTACCTTCAAAAAATCACTAAGTATCTTACACTGGGTCTCATACGGTGTGGAGTAAAAAAGTTCATTAAAAACTGACCCGTCTCACAGAAAGTTATTTTTGTGCTTCCAGGAATGGAAGGATGTTCTCCAGCAGATTTTAACACTTAAAATCAGATTTTGCACAAAGGGACTCACACACCAGTACCTGTGAGTGTATTTGCTTAGATCATCTAGAACTGCCCAGCTGAGCCCATGATGTGCTCTCTAGATCAAATACTCACTGCTGGCTTCTGCTGTGACATTTCTTCCACTCTCTTTCTGCCCAGGCAACAATTTCTTCAGAGGAGTCCTGTTTCCTCACTGGCCACAAGTCATCCACTCCCAAGGCCTGCTGAGAGCCTTTCCAGAGGAGCCTGGAGAACACAGACTGCAGTCAGGGGAGCACAGGAGACACCTGTGTGACATTTTCAGAGCACAGGGGCATCGAGGCCGTGCACCACAGAGAGCACACAGGCACTGACATCACAGTGCTGCCCAGGACTGTCCTGTCCCACAAGAAACATGAATGTCCAGGAGCAGCAGTTTTGCTTTGGCTCCCTCCTGTCAGCACAATGGGGATTTGCAAGGCAGCCCTAATTTCTAGTCCACACTGAGAATCTTGGGGAGTGGAGAAGAAAGTTCAATTTAACTTTCTCTGGGCTCCATGAAAGGCAGATGAGACATGATCACAGTGGACATGAAGAATGTAATTGTCTCACTTCTGAATGCTTAGCAGCACACTGGGCCTATGCCCTCCTCACTGTTTTTCCCTTTCTCAGCATTTGTTACAGCAAGGTCTGGCAGGCAGAGAGGCTGTGGTTGTGATCATTTGAGATTGATGAGATCTATTTCAAGATTGGGAGGACACTGGAGAGGTGGCTGGGAGGCAGAAGAGAATTATCTAGAATCACAAATTTGCGTTTTAAACTATTTTGAGAAAACTAAATTAAATTTTTGTAATTTGATTTTCTGAGAATACCTCACAAGAGAAATAATTTAAAGAAATAATTTAAATTCTCACTCCATAAGCTAACTCGGGGGCTATTTCCTACTGGCTTCCATCTACACCCTCTCTGATCTCTGATGCTGCTGATATTTTTTCTGATATTGTAGCAAAACCACATCTTCTGTTTTCTTACCCAGAGAACCACCAGTATGTGATTTTGGAAAGAAAAGAGCTGCTGGCTTCTGGACACTGATTCTGATGGGAGAGAAAACACGTGTGATATTTATATATAGAAAAGGGCACGTGTCAGATGAATATAGTTCCCTTCTGTGCTTCCCCAGGAAAAGCAGTCAGAGTTATCCCCCCTCCTCATTCATTGAACCAGAGTAAGTGTATTGTGGAGGCTCAGTGGGATTGGGACATTTTGGAGAATTTGCCTTTGCATAATGCCTCAGATGGAAGAACAAGGAATATAATTTTTCATACCTAAAGACATTTATTTTCTTAAGCACAGAGCTTTTCCATACTCATACCACCAACAGAGTACTGCAGCTCAGGAGAGCAGCACTAGGGGAAGCAATAGAAGCCCTATCCACTGGTTTCAGTGACAAGAAACATTAGTATGGATAGGTTTTTAGTTTTGAAAAACTTAGATATAGAGACAGAACACTGTTATCCCAAATTCTGCCAGCTGCCTTTTAAAACTGTCAGCTTTTTTACAGAATGATGCATCTTACATCACCCAGATACTCATGTGCCTGTGTACCCCCATATATTTTAAATCCTGTTTCAGCAGTGAAGCAAAGCATTAGGAAAAGTAATCTTATACTTACAGGATTGTTGTCAGCTTTAGAGAAAAAGGGAGGGTGATCAACTAAGCAGAATAATACAAGTTCTCCTAGCACCAAGCCAGCATAAAGGTAAGTTGTAACATGGTGGAAATGGTCTTTCAGGAAGCCCTAAGGAACAGGATACTGGTGAAAATGAGGTAAAAACCTTCATGTTTAACCAGCAGAAAAAGACCTCATGTTCTACCTCTGCAAATAAACATCCACCACAAATATAAAGTGTCATGAACCATTTTTCTCAGCACATATTTTAAAAGAGGAATTTGATTCTCCCCCTTGCAGTCAATGAGACAAAACCAGGCCTGTTGTTCAGAGACTTTGTAGTCTGAACATTAAAGGTATGTGATTTCACTTACTCTTTCCAGGGCTTGCTGAATTTTGGAACTAAACATCACAAGTGCAGCCACAAATGAGAGCAGCCAGTAAATCAATAGGACCCCTGAAGACTGGATGCCCATCATTCTTTCTGCTTGGGTAAGGAACAAGGCAAGGACCTGTGAGGAAGTACAAATTTGTCCAAATAAATACTTGGTAATGGAATGCCAAACATTGTTATCAAATTAATGAATACAATAGAGAAAAATCAGTTAACTTCTTGCCCAATGATTTCAAGATGTTCAGAGTAGCAGTATTGTTCCTAAGAGGCTAAGACTGAAAAGCTTTATGTGCAATTTTGCACTCAAGAATGCCTATAGAGAAGGCAAGCAATAAAATTACAATTGGGCCAACAGGCTGGAAGGATTTAGGCTATGAAGATGCAATGACAGAAGGGGAGAATAGGCACTTATTTATTAAACAGAAATCGCATTTCATTCTAAACCATACTAAATTACATACTGTGGTTATGAGAAATGAGATCCTGTCTCATTGTTGTGAGACCTCTTTCTAAACCCTACTGAAACCTCAGCTCCTGCCAGGTGTGCTCTGCCCACGGGGTCTGCTCCAACTCCAACCCCCTGATGTGTCACACAGCAGAGAGGCACAAAGTGCATCCCCAGCCTTCTACTCCCCATCAGCCAAATTTGTGCTCAGAGATAGTGAGAACTATGGGAAATACATGCTCTATCCCAGGAGGGCTAAGTTGGCCATGTGCAGACAAACAAGGGAGGAATTACCATTGTGATTCCCACCACAGCAGGGCTAATGAAGAATGCTGGGGTCCGTGGGATTCCTTGGCTTTTCTCCCACACCATGAAGAAGACATTAGAAAAACACAATATTACCAGGATGAATCCAAGGACCTGGGGCAGAGACAGAAAACACACACTGGAATGAACTGAAATGCTGGGACAACTTACCAAACTGAATGATCCCAGCTGCCTGGGCAGTAAGACTGGAGAGGTGGAAGATTGGGTTTGGGACAGAGAATGTTATGGGAAATGTCAGGGAATCAAATGGAAGTACAGGGGAGAAGATCTTATGACATATCTTCCTAAGACTTTACTTGGTTTTTACTGACCTGAGCCGGTAAATGTCAAAAAACCCACAGAGATGGATCATCAGGAAAGAATTAATAATTTATGAAAGTTAAGCTCTGCATCAAAACTGAGGTAATTTTAGGACCAAACCCTATGCATTACCCTTACCATTTTGGCTTTGAAGATGTGGGACATCCTGATGTAGCCTTTGTTTCTGTGCCGAAGGTGCCAGTAGTAGAAAGGAAAACAGATCCAAAGATAGGCACAAGGGATCCAGGTAATGATGGAGCTCTCGAAGCACCAGGTCAGTCCTGGGATGTTTGCATGCCATGTCTGGTTCCAGTCCTGAAACAGAAACAACGCAGAGTGAAGAACATGATGCAGAGCAAGGCTGGGGACAGGAATCCCATGACGGAAAGAGGAAGCAGAAAATGACTCGCAAACTACTATGGAGATTTATCAACCTTGGGAATGGATTTCCATGCGAGTCCGTACTGATCGACTCACTAGAGCCCTTTTAAAGGTATTTCTGTAGTGGCTCCGGGCTGCGTCCTCACTCTCAGCTCATCACTTTTCCCGTAGCTGAACGCTCGTCCCGGGGAGGCCAAGTCCGCGCCACAGCAAGCCGTGAGGGAAGCACAGCGTCCCGCATGGCGGAGCGCCGCCCGCCTCCCGCCGCCCGCGGGGCTCCAGGGCTCCGCGGCCTTCCCCGCTCACTCACCCGGGGCCCGCACAGCGCAGTGCCCGCACCCATGGGCGCTCCCCCGGGGACCCTCGGCCCGCGACCCTCGGCTCGGTGCCCGCCGGCGTTTCCCCGCCGGGCAGAGCCCCGATCCCGCCGTCTGTGGGAGCGACTGCGGAGAGCCGCGGCCGGCCCCGTCCCGCCGCGGCCAAAGTCCGCCCGCGGCCGCGGCAGCAGCGCGCTCCCCCCGGACTGCCGATTACTGGAGCTCTAAGCACAGACACAGAGCGTATTTTGGAAAGGAGATATTGTTTATTCTTTCCACAAATTTAGCACGCCAAATGGGTTGCATCAATACTTTTTAATACAGTTAGATTTACGTGAGCACACCTCCTAAGACATATTCTCCACCTACCTGATGCATATTTATGTGAGCGACATAACTTTACGCAACGCTTAAAACACAAAATTATTCTCTTTATTGAGCAACTTCTATTGTATAAGTTATCTGACCTTAGTTCCGTTCACAAAAGGTGAGAACATACAGGTTGAAGACGACAACGCCCTTTGTCGAAGCGACCTGGCACCATCTACGCCTACTAAGGGTGTGAAGGTGCAGCTAGGGACGGATAATCCCGGTTGGAGGCATCACCGGGATTTGGCTAGGGCTGGCATTGGGGCAGGGCTGGGATATGGGGCCGGGATTGGGGCCGGGATCGGGGCAGGGCTGGGATATGGGGCCGGGACTGGGGCCGGGATCGGAGCCGGGATCGG
>VXBQ01002372.1:157511-202672 GCA_013400175.1 Phainopepla nitens
CGTGCCGAGCGCTGCCGCCGGGCCGCGGTCACAGGTGGCGGTGGAGCTGCGGCTCCTCTTCACCGTGCCCCTCTACAGCCTGCTTGCCAGCAACCGTGTCCTGCTGCCGCCTGGCAGGGCTGCTGCTGCTGTGTGACAGCACTGGGTTAGAGAGTGCTTGGTTCCAGCGTTCCTTGCCTTTTTTTAAAAAAATATCTTTGTGTCTGTTTTGTTTGCTTCCTTTAGATTAAGTTATATACAAAACATGGTACTCTGAAATACCAGACAGACTGTGCTCCGAACAATGGGTATTTCATGATTCCCCTCTATGACAAGGTAAGACACAAATTCCTGCGCTGTCCCCTCAGTGCTGGAGGCAGCAGCTGCCTCCACCTCCATCTGAGATTAGATCTCAGAGCAACACCCACCCGTGAAACATTTGAACCAGGACATCATTTAGTTTGGTTTGGATCAAAGTTTCAGCTGTTTTTTTTTTTGTAATGCAACGACTTCATTTCCCAGTGCTAATGATTAAGAGAAAAGCCAGCTAACTGTAGCTGCAGTGTTCCATTTGTGCTGTTTATTGGAAAGACTGCAGCATTGGGAGCCTGAATTCCTGCCAGCAGCTGTGTGCTGCAGCTGTACAAATACTGCACAAAAAGTACAAGGCTCCTATAGAGTAAAGATAAAGCTTTCAGATTTTTTACCTATAGAAATGGAAATAAGTCTATATGAGATAGCATTTTGACTTGACTGAATTGAAAATAACATGAATGGTTAATTGCGGATATTAAAAATGTTTTAAGGAAATAATGATCTAGGAAGCTCAGAACATATCAGTAATTTGATGTCTACTTAGACTGGAAAGGCGTTTACATTCAAATTAAATTAAATACAAGCTACCCCTAGATGGTCAAGGTGTTTTGCTCTTTTAAGGAGCTAGTTAGCCTGGGGTTCAGAAGTAGAAACACAAAATGGTTTGGGTTGGAAGGCATCTTTAAAGGTCATCTAGTCCAGCCACCAAATAATTCATTCCCTTCCCAGTCTAAGAATGTACCATGCTTTCTGATCCTGATGATTTCATTCTTAGCCCTTTAAGCCTTCCCAGGGATGAACTACAGAATATGTGTGGTAGAACACGTCGTGCTCTCTGATACAAAGAGGATCCCTGTATTGTTTAACACCCTTTTGGATCAGAACTTTTGAAAGCATTGGTATTTTGTTATCCTGTGTTTGGGCAGAATGGTTGAGTACAACCCAGTGGAAATATCAAAGGCTGATTTAGAGCCCATCCCTTGGGGCAGGTGGAGGTAGATTTGAACACTTTCTAGCACTGAGCTGCTTGTCTGTGAGCCAGGTTTGTGCTGGAAGCAGGATAAACATGGGGTACCTAATTTCTGCTCTTGGCTGGATGTGAGCCCAGCTTCCCAGCCTGTCTTGGTAGATATGGCTGCTTCTTTGAACAGAATTTCATAAGCTGGAGGAAAGGAGAATGGTGGAGAATGGTACACTTGAGTCTTGTGTTTCTCTCTGCAGCATGATGCTTGTGTTCCGATTTTCTTTTTCATCCTTTAGCATTATTGAATTTAGATCAATGAAGACAGTTATTGTTTTTTTATTTTTTAGGGGGATTTCATTCTTAAAATTGAGCCTCCCCTAGGGTGGAGTTTTGGTAAGTGCTTGTATGTCTTCTTAAAATAGGAGACTGTGTCTGCAGTGTGGGACTTATCTCTAACTTGCAGCTGGCAGGGAAAATGGAGCACTTTTCCAAACCTATAAAGCATACTGCATGGTTTAATAACTGAAATGTACTTACTGTACCAGGGGAAAGTAAAGCTGGGTGGAAGACACTGACGAAGTAACCCTTGAACTGATTTGAAGGAATGTGGGTTTTTGACAAAAATGGCTGCAGTGGGAGGAGGGAAAGAGCACCAGGATTTGGGGATGCTTTAACTCTGCTGAAGAAAGGCTTCCAGAGCAACAGTTGCCATGCTTGAATCAGTACATTTCTGTGACAGTTGTGTAAAACTGAAGCAGAGTTTCTTTGTGGTTGCTCTGTCACTAACTATCATGCTGTTTCATCGTTCTCTTCCAGAACCAACCAGTGTAGACATCCATGTGGATGGCATTAATGACATTTGCACAAAGGGAGGTGATATTAACTTTGTGTTCACAGGATTTTCTGTGAATGGAAAGGTTAGACTCCTTTATTTATTCCACCTTATGCTAATTCAGCCTTCATAAACACATGCAAATTCAGCTCTACATGTTATTTTTATTAATTTATACTTCTGTTTCTTTTTATTTTGATAGGTTCTCAGCAAAGGTCAGGCATTAGGTCCTGCTGGAGTTCAGGTTGTACTGAGAAGTGCTGGCAGTGACATAAACATACAAACAACTATTACACAACCTGGAGGAAAGTGAGTGCTGCATGCTTAATTAATCTGTTCATTTGCACAAGATCCTTTCAGTTCTGCCATACTGATTGGGACTGTGAGAGTTCTGAAATATTTTTTCTCACATGTGAATGGAGTCTGAATTGTTTTTATGTGAACAGCTCTTTGTGGCTGTTTCTGAACAGTCATAATCCCTTTCTTGCCTTGCAGGTTTGCTTTCTTTAAAGTGCTTCCTGGCGAATATGAAGTCTTTGCATCGCATCCTACCTGGATGTTGAAAGAGGTTAGAACCTACAGAAGTTCTGGTTTGCCTGTTCAGAGAGGATGGATCTGCTAGATCGTGTCTGGATCAGTTAGTGTGAGGAAGGGGCTTTGTGGGTGGACAGGTTACTGGAGTTTTTCTACATCTAATTCAGGTAGTCAAGAAACTGCCTCGTACAGGCCCAGTTTGGAGATAGTGAAGCCAGCCAGGGAAGGACTTGCAAATGAGCTTTTGCTTTCCATCTTCTGATCCTGTACTTGTATTTTGCAAGAATATTGTAGCTCAAATCCTTCCCTCCCAGACTGCTTGTTTTTTGCAGAGCTCTGATGTCCTGACCATTTCCTAAATCAGTGAAGCAGGAAAAATACTGTTTTAGAAAGTATTTTTGTCTTTAGTGTCTTAAGTAGCCTGGGGACCCTCTTTGAGTTCTGCTGCTCTGGCTTCTATTCCTGTTGTTGAATGTGCAGTCTGTGTTCATTTGGGTGCTGTAAATGAGACTTGATTCCTGCTTTTGGTGAAAATGTTTGTTTCTATATTTCAGTCGAAGACAGTGGTGCGGGTGACAAGTTCCAATGCTTATGCTGCCAGCCCCCTGATTGTTGCAGGCTACAACGTCTCTGGGTCTGTGAGGAGTGATGGAGAACCCATGAAAGGGGTCATGTTTCTCCTTTTCTCTTCTTCAGTCTCTAAAGAGGTAATGGTTGATCAGTACCTTTTCAATATGAGTATGGCTGCAAATAAGAAGAACCAAATAGCTTCTAGATTCATATTGCCCTGATACTCATCTGTCCTTCACTGGCTTGTATTTTCCTTTAAACTGTATTTTTGCATTTGGTTCTTTTGTGTGATTTCTTTTTTTTCCCTCAACAAGGCCCTTGTAATCCAACGTGATCTCCATGGAATTATTTCATAATTCATTGTACAGTAGCTGTAATTTGTCTTCAGCATGACATCTTAATTACTCTTTGCCCTTTTGATGGGAAGACAAAGTTCAACAGCTTCTACTGCCACCTTACAAGTGTGTTAAGAAATGAGTGTGAGACATTTGATCATGTAGAGCTGAGCTCTGCTCTGCAATGTTAACCCTGTCCACAGAACTGAAGTCAGTTAAGAGACATGGTGGAGTTTTGGGGAAGTTGAATTTCCCAGTGTTCTGTCCTTGTTACCATAACATTGATTATTTGCTGTTTTTTCCTGTTTTACATGAATTTTATCCATATATCAAACTTTGCCTCTAAAATGGTTTTGTACTTCCCATCACTCATTCTCAGTTGGGTATTTTGAACCTTCCTGTATCTCTCCTCCCCCCAGCCCCCCCAATTACTTTCTGTAATTCTTTGAGACAAAAAGTTATATTGTATTTATTACTACAGGATGTTGTGGGCTGCAGTATTTCTCCTGTGGATGGGTTCCAATCACGAGATGAGTCTTTATCCTATTTGTGCAACGTTGTATCGAAAGAAGATGGATCTTTCAGCTTTCTTTCTCTGCCAAGTGGGAAATACACTGTGGTAAGTGACTAGAAATTAATTTTTGTCTATTCAGTGGGTTGTTAACTTTTGTTTTCTAAACCAGAGTGTGCTATTGCCACCTCCTGTCCTTTGAGCTGGTTTTTTTTTTCCCGTTTTCTTACATCTGGATGGTGTGGAAGCATGTTCTTTGTGCATTGCCTGGAGTGATGGTCCTGCATTCTCAGTCTGTGTGCTCTACAAATGGGATTCAGGCTTTTCTGATTCCTTTAATCCTTCTAGCAATCATACAGTCTTCTATCTGTAAGCTCTTGCACATCCAAGTATGCTGTATTCTGACTAGGGGGTTACTTTTCCATCTTTTCTAGTAATTTCATGGTTTTCATCAGTCTTGAAATATTGCCCATATTTGTGTTTCCATGCCTCTGAGTAGCTTTTTCAGGAGGTTTGCAACTCATTTAACCCTTGGTAGAGGTGTCTGATGATGCTAAGAACATAGAAAATGGTAGAGGTGAACCATGCTGTCGTCACAGCTTAGGAGTCAAAGCTGTGTGTCTTCTTTCAGATACCATTCTACAGGGGAGAGAGAATCACCTTTGATGTTGCTCCATCTAGACTGGACTTCCTTGTAGAGCATGACAGTTTACAGATTGAGGTAAGGCCTGCAGAGAGAATGCCACTCATTCCTGTAAAAGCCTAACTGATTTTAGCAGAAAGCAGCTGTATTGTAGAAAAACTTCTTTGTAAGAAATTGAAGACCCTTGTTTATGCACAGCAGGTAGAAGACAGTTTCTAGTGCCTTGCTGTGTTTCTATACTTTGGTCCCTTTTACTAGGAAGAAACAAAATGGGGCAAAGCTGTCTGCTAAGTTCACTGTCATGGCCATGCTGCAAACAGGCAGTAATCTTCCAGGTTGCTTACATTTCCTTGCTGAGATTGTCACATCTCTGGAGGAGGGCCTGTAGGTTTTTTCTGCTTTGCAGAGTGCCTTGTGTAATGGCATTGTGATCTGTGACTGTGGCCCTCTGAGCTGTACCAGTGCAGATAAATTGAGAATGTGTGTTTTGTATTTAGGGCAACAGTATGCCTGGAGATCAGTTTGTGCTTTCACTGTGATTATCCTGGTACATTTTTTTCCTAGAGCTGTAAATAAGTTTCCTTTATATGTGTGTGGAGAGAAAACAGTTGGTGTTGATTGCTGGAGGTGTGTGTTTGCATTTCCTGAGTAAAGACTGATGTTAATTTTTTCCCATTTCAGCCTGTTTTCCACGTGATGGGTTTCTCTGTCACAGGCAGGGTGTTAAATGGTCCTGAAGGAGAAGGAGTTGCTGATGCCACTGTGACTCTGAACAATCAGATTAAAGGTATGCAGTGCTCTTGGTCTTTGTTCCTACAGGGAAGCCTTTATTAAACTCAAGTACAGGACTACTGTATGACCTGGAATTAACCCTTCAGGACAATACACTGCTTTTGTTGCAGTTTATTTGAAATATTAAAGTGGATTTCATGCAGTTGATAAATTTTACATTTTCTGGTTTAGGTAAGAGCATTAAATGTTCATTTGTTTGGCAGTTGAAAATTTCTTAATTGCTTTCAACCATATGTCAGATTGTACTTTGAAATACAGAAATGAAGGTTCATCTAGTAAAAAAGCATAAAACTATTTGTTGTGTAACATGAATTAAAAATAGCCCTAAAGCAGTGCGTGTCCTCTGGATCTGTTGATACATAAGGTTAACATGTGCTCTGGATTTTAACTCTCATTATTTGTTCCAGTGAAGACAAAAGCTGATGGCTCTTTCCGCCTTGAGAACATAACAACAGGTACATACACAATTCATGCCAGGAAGGAACACCTGTTTTTTGATACTATTACTGTGAAGATTGCACCAAATACACCTCAGCTGGCAAACATCATTGCAACAGGGTAAGGACTGGTGTCAGGATGAAAATGCAATTTGATGTGTGGATGAGGCTGTTAAAGTGGGTGATCCTTTCCCATGCCATGGCCAGACTTGTGTAGTGTTGTCAGGAGCTCAATGTTGCTAAAGAAATTCAAGGTTAATAGGGCAACACCAGTGCATGTTTTCTGCACAGTATTTTGCTCAATAATAATTAAGGTAGTTGGGTAATAGTTAATAGCATCCTCTTAATAAGCTCTCCCTTGCAAATGAAGACACTAAGGCATGGGTAAATTAAGAATTTTAGAATGGTGTGTGGACCAGGAAAGCAACAAACAAGTTTTCTGCCACTTCCCTCTTGCACAGAAGGAAGGTATCTGGAGTCACTCAGCTGTCTGGTGCAGTGTTGTACCTAACCTCTGCATTTTCCTGCTCACTCTCACTGAATTGTCTTTTTCTTGTTTGATGCCTTGACTGTGAGTCTAAGGCTGTGCAGTGGTGGGAGATACAGTGTGAGCTGAGGAAGATGAAAGGGCCATGGTTCTGTGACCAGGACTTCAGAGGAGAAAATACTGGCAGTGTTCTGGAGAAGTAAAAACTTGGAATTTACTGAGTCAAATAGCAGTCAGCTCCTACAGACAGAGCCAGCCAATTAGAAAAAACCCTGTGTGCTGCTAAATGATGGAGTACAATTTATTCAGTAACTAAATATGTTGTGCTGTTGAAGGCAATAAGCAAAACTTACCAGCTTCTAATTTGTCGTCTTGTCTTGTGCTTTCACAAGTGTAGGTGTACCAAGGTTGTTTTCCAGTGGATTACCTATTTGGAATACCAAATATTACCTATATTTGAGGTTTTTGACACAAAACATTTGAAACTATTTAGAACCTGAGCCTAAATCTGTTGCCCGTTTAGCACAAAAAAAAAAGGAAGAAGGCTTGAAGTGATTTGGTTAGTGGCAGGGAAGAGTTGCTTGCAAATCTCTCAGGAGAAATCCTTTCCAATTCCCTCATCATAGTGAGGTTTACTTTTTAAGGAAGTTCTAAAACAAGTGGTTTTTTATGATCTTTGTCAAATCAAGGTATTTGTTCTGATGACTGGCTTTTATTTAACAGGTTCAGTGTGTGTGGCCGCATCTCAGTTACTCGATTCCCTGACACAGTCAAACAAATCAGTAAATACAAGGTAACCATGATCCCTGAAGACAAAGACAAAGCATCACTGGTTACAGCAGAAACTGACCCTCATGGAGCATTTTGTTTCAAGGCAAAATCGGGTACATACAATGTTCAGGTAAGAATGAGCTTTCATTTCTTCATTGTAGGGCTGTCATGGTGTTTAAAAAGATTTTGAAATTCTGGAAGGCATGTTGGAGAGGCTGGTTTTGCTTTGCTTGGGATTTACATTAGATTTCCATTTTTTAATTTCTGATAAATGCATTGAAGACAGCAGAGTAGGTGTTTTTGGACTGGTGTCTGAGAGGTGGACAGGTGGTGATGCTTTGGTGTCATACACTCTACAGGTAATTATTCCAGAGTCTGAGACCAGAGCAGGGTTGGCTTTGAAACCCAAAATGTTCCCTGTGACTGTTACTGACAGACCAGTGATGGATGTGACCTTCTCTCAGTTTTTGGCATCTGTCTCAGGGAAGATCTCTTGTTTAGGTAAGTCCATTGTGAAAGTGAAATGGCAGTGGAATGGAGAACTTCAGCACTGCATGTGTGAGTGAGTGAGTGTTGTTGACACCAAGACACTTGCTGTGGTTAGTCCCATCAGCAGATAAGTAAATGTAACTTGCAGCACATGGGAAAAGCTGCTCTTCTTGGGAGACATTGTGGCCTAGTAAGGTACCTTAACAAAGTTTGGAGTAAAAGTTATAGTCCTAGTTTTAACACTTGCTAGGGATAAGCAAGTCTTCCTTCCTCAGAACATGGGTGTGTTCTGGAAGGAAATGGTCCTGAGTGCTGCTTGGGATACTGTACATCAATCAGAGAAGTACTGGAGGTGAAAAAGAAGTTTACCCCAAAAAAGGGAAAAAAGCAGTGCATGTAAAAACTGTAGGATAGATGCTCCGGCTGTTGGCAGAACTTTCAACCTCTTCTCTTTCATAAGCTTTTTGTCTCTTTTTTTAGTCTGAGGTTCCTGTCTCCTGCTATTTTTTTTTTTGATTACCCACTGATTTTAGCAGATGGTGATTGGAGCCTGATTTTTGTAATTTTTACCCCTTCCTTTTTCCCCTCTGAATCCTCCCTGCACTGTGTGTTCTGCCTCTCAAGTGTTGATTTGGCTCTTAAGTCTCCACGGAGTGAGGTGAACCCAGGGAGTTAATGTTGCTCTCAGGTTTTTTCTTGCCATTAGATAAAGGAATATGATTAACAGTCTCAAAATCCTGTAGAATGCAAAAAACCTTTGGTAAACATGTGCCTAGGAAACAAGTGTTAATTGGAAGCATCCTCTGCTGGGAGGGAGTAAGCATTTCAGTGTTAGCACCCCTGAGGTGCAGCCTGACTGCTGTGTTCCCTCCCAGACACGAGTGGTGACTGACTGCTGTGTTCCCTCCCAGACACGAGTGGTGACTGAGGTGCTGTGTTCCCTCCCAGACACGAGTGGTGACTGACTGCTGTGTTCCCTCCCAGACACGAGGGGTGACTGAGGTGCTGTGTTCCCTCCCAGACACGAGTGGTGACTGACTGCTGTGTTCCCTCCCAGACACGTGTAGTGACTGACTGCTGTGTTCCCTCCCAGACACGTGTAGTGACTGACTGCTGTGTTCCCTCCCAGACACGTGTGGTGACCTGGTGGTGACACTGCAGTCCGTGAGCCGCCAGGGGGAGAAGCGCAGCCTGCAGCTGGCCGGGAGCAGGGACTCGGTGCCCTTCACCTTCGAGGGCGTGCTCCCGGGCAAGTACAAAGGTAGGAGCAGGGGATCTGCTTGGGGGGAACCTTGAGAGCTCCATTTGTGACCTAATCTGAGCACTTCTGTTACCAGGTGTGCCTTTACAACAGTGTATCAGGTTTTCTTAATGTTGGATGTTTAACCCTGGGTCATCCCAAAGGTTACTGCTCCTCCTGAATTTTAGGGTCTGTGTGGCTGGTGTGGGGGAAGTGGGCTTTATCATGAGCCTAAGAACAGGGACACACTCTAGTTCTGCTTCCAGAATGCTGCTCCTAAGAACAATATGTATTTTGGTCAGCCTGCCTTGGCCTGTGAAAATAAATTTTTTTCCAGGGAAAGGTGTAGAAGGAGTATATAGATTGTACTCTTTATACAGGAGTGGGAACATCTTTCTACCAGGTTCAGTTTGGCTTAGGTTGTGATGTCCTCTAGGCTGCTTTGCCTGTCACAGTGGTAGTGCCCATTGAGGAGCCTTCCAGGATGGCCAGGCTTCATTACTCCTTTTCATAGCACAGCTTTCCTGATAGATGTGTTGGGTTCCTGGTGTTGCTGCAGTGCTGTGAGTCAGGTCTGTTATTACAGGCATTGTAGTGCATTTATGTTTGAAGATTATTTTGAGGGAAGCTGGAGAGACACAAGCTGTTCATATCACAAAACCTGCCCTTATTTACTCAGTTTTACATTACTAAAATGCTCTGTGTGGTGTATATTCTAGTAAGCATTGTACATGAAGACTGGTGCTGGAAGAATAAGTCTTTGGAATTGGAAGTCTTGGAGGAAGATGTGTCAGGAGTAGAATTCAGGCAGACTGGATATATGCTGAGGTGTTCTCTTTCTCATGCAATCACACTGGTACGTAGGAAACAAATGTTCTTGTAGGTTTTTTAATGACCTTTTGAGGACAGGTTGGATTATGCTTGGGATTGAGGCTTTCTCCTGTCTCTGGAGGGTCACAGAGCAAGGGAGCATTGATGTTTAGAGTGCTTCAAGAAGATTTGTCTTTCAAGTTTGGTAAAATGGTCCTGTGATGTTAGGTGTTACAAAAGATATGGCATTGATGAATCTTCAGGCAAATACTGTTTTCGTTTTCCTGTTTGGTAGTTGCTAATAGTGAATTGTGCTCTGGCTTCACAGGAATTTTATCAGGATGGAAATGGACCTGAGAATGTTGGTGTTTATAACCTGTCCAAAGGAATTAATAGATTCTGTCTTTCAAAGCCAGGTAACAGCTTTAAAATATTAGTTTATAAAATGAAAAATAACCAGTTAGTTAATACTGCTGGAAACTAAAGAAAAAACAAAAAACCAAATTTGCTGAGGTTTCTGAAAGGCATTGTTTTGATTACATCAAATTAAGTATTATATATTATATATTTATATATTTTATAAATGATCTGTTCCAAGATTTTACCATTCTCCATTTCTTCTGCTAGTTGATCATTCACCAAATCTAGATTCCAGAAATAAAATATTGCTATATTTTTTCTTGGTGATGGAAGTATCTCATCTTTGATAAATGAAGATCATGTTAAAATAATCTCATTCATATGGGTTCTGTTTGTCAGACACATTAGAAGGTGGCTGTGTGAAAGGCAGCAGATACATAGTCAAATTTTAGAGTGGTTTCTATACCTCTGCTCTCATGTGATCTTGGGAATTCAGCCAGCTGGAATTTTTCAGCAGATCATTCTTTGCCTTCCTGTGTGTAGGTGTGTACGAGGTGACCCCACGCTCCTGCCACCAGTTTGAACACGAGTATTACACCTATGACACGTAAGAGTGGGACTGTTCCTCACCTTCCACCTAAAATGTGACTTTCCATAAAGCTCCCTTCTCCTGCCTGCTTTCAGCAGGACAGCATGTGTAGAGGGAAGCTCTGGCAAGGTTATCACATGTGTTGTCTTGCCCTTTCTTTCTTGAAAGTAATAAAAATCAACTAATGACAGGGTTTAAAGATGCATTAGTTACTTGAGACGGGTATTTTTGTCAGCTTTCTGTCTGTTTAGTGTTGAGTTTGGCTTTGTAACAGAGAAGAATTGTTTCAGTGAAAACTGTTGGTCGCTTCTGAGAGCTGAAAGGCAAAAGATGGGATAGTAAGATTGCTAAGAGGACATACCACTATTGCATATCACTGATGCCATGACCTGGTGATTTGATTCTGCTCACCCCATGTTTTGCAAGCTGAATAAATGTTCACCCTTACCACAAGTAAGCGGTGCTGATCTTCCTTGGTCAGGCAGGTTTAATTAGTTATTTATAGATTATGGTCTGGTGATGTGTTTAATGACACTTTGACATATGAAATCAATCAAATCAGCTTTAGCTTGAGAGGAAGCAGGAGGCACAAAGGAAGGTATTGCTTTGGGGCTCGAGTTGGGAAATGCTCCCTTTCCAATAGATGACCATCCCAGCACTACAGCTTTGCTGTGTAGTTTCTGTATCATCTTTTATAAAGCATTTCAGTCTCAGGGGTGAGAGCACAGACTCTGCTAAATAAGATTTGCTTTTTTTTGGGAAGGGGGCCTTGAATTCATGTCTTTGTTCCTTGGTTTGCAGGTCCTCTCCCAGTATCCTGACGCTCACTGCAGTTCGCCACCATGTCCTTGGCACAATTGTAACTGATAAACTGATGGATGTGACTGTTACCATTAAGTAAGGACAAAGAAATCATGGGGCTGTAAAAAGTGGAAGAAAAAGACATTTCTCTCATAAAGCTTTACTCCAGTTTTAGTGCTGCAGTGGCTGCTTTCTAAGTGGATGGCATCCTAGCCTAGGCTGCAAGAGGTTTTTAATGCTATGATGTGCTTTGAGTTCTTTGGAGAGAGATAAATTCAGCCTCATTTTGAGCATTTTCTTATCATTTCAACATTGCTGCTCCCTACTTTTTTGTCTTGCTAAAAAGGAATGATTTTCTGAGTTTTTATATACTTTAATGACCTGATGTCTCAGAATTCAGAGGATATTGTCTTAGCTTAGATCTGCGCTCTTTAAGGCACTGGCATCTATTTTTTCCCTTTTTACTTTCCCCGCAATGAGAATCTGCTGCTTTAGAGCATTGTAACTGGTGTGAGGATGGTTATAAAAGGAAAAGCATGCAGAGTGATTACACACTAATGCACCAATTTATGTTTAGCTGAACAAACAGCTCACTAGGGAGCACTGATTTGTGAACAGCTTTAATTGTATGAGGTGCCAAATTGTATGAGGTGCCTGAAAGTGTCTGATAGTGATGAGTGTTTTATTGATACTCTGCTGGTGTCTACTTGTTCTAGACTGTGGATTCTCAAACTTTTTTGAGTGCAGAAAACATCTTTTCAGAGAACATTACCTGCAGAGCATTGCCTGGAGTTCTCCAAGATTAATGACCCTATCACTGCAACTGCTGGGCAAGTCCAGCAGCTGGAAGGAGACACTGAGACAGCAGAGAGCCATTAGGATTTTAAAAACAACTTAGTGAGGAGGTGAATATTGTACCAACCTTCTCAGCTTGTTAGGTTTTTGGAGACTATTGGCTAGTGCTTTGAAGGCAGCTTAGTTGCCACAGATATGTCTGATCAATCCTGCCTCAAGCTTTTCAGCTGAAGTCCAGTTTGTGAAGTGCCAACGACATGAAGGGAACAGCTGTGGGTTTAAAAGCAAGCCAGTTGATTTTACAAGTCTGTGTACCAGATCCATGGCTGTGACCCATTAACTTTCAGTTAACAAAAAACCCCAAACAACCTCAACCAAAAGCAAAGCTGATCTTGACGTGATTGAATTTATCTAACAATTTGTTTAGTGGACAGTGACAAGATAGCTGGGTAGTTCAAATGTATAGGGCAGGTAGGTGAGAACTCAGAGCTTTTCTTGGGAATTGCTGGCTCTTGGAAGTATTTATGTATGATAGAAGTTATTTTCTCCTTGTATTCTCTGCTCCTGAGACAAAAGTTCCTAGTTCTGGGAAAAATAAAAGCAAGCTTAGCAGTTTTTTTATTTATTTTGTACAACTCATCCTTTCTGTATTAAGATGTTCTCAGGTTGACATTCCAGCCTTTCTCTTTTAGTTCAGGTCTTTGTTAAAGGTACTCTTGCAAACTGATCCTTTTGCCAAAAAATTTACCACTCCTGTGCTCTGACCAGAATAAACCGGGCAGTTAAAGAGGGATGTGTTTAAAAAATATCCTGGGACCTGTCTGTAGTGGTTAAAGGCAGTAATTAACAGATAAAACAAGCTCTTATCTTTCCATATGGAAAGAGATGATTTTGGTTTCTCTCTCTGTTTTCAGGTCATCCATTGACAGTGAACCTGCCTTAGTTTTAGGGCCCCTGAAATCTGTTCAGGAGCTGCGTCGGGAGCAGCAGCTGGCAGAAATCGAGAGCCGCCGGCAGGAGAGAGAGAAGAAGGCTCAGGAGGAGGAAGGAACAAAGCCACCAGTGCAAGAAATGGTGGAGGAGCTCCAAGGACCATTCTTATATGAATTTTCATACTGGGCAAGGTAATACCAAGCTCCAATGGACAAGGTGTGTTCTTTATTCTATTATGTGGTGTTTCTGTCAAATAGAATAGTGATAGTCCAGGTGGGACTGAGCTGCTGGCTGAGTGCCATTGGTGACTGAGCTACAAGGAAACTTAGTACTGCATAGTAAGAATTTTGCTTAGGTTGTTTTTGATTTTTTTTTTTTTTTTAGTATTTTGATGCATTCTTGCACTCTGCTCTACATCAGAGCTGCTAATTCAATTTTTTTCTAATCGTATCTTATTTGTGTTTTACAGGTCTGGAGAGAAAATTACTGTAACACCATCATCAAAAGAGCTGCTCTTCTACCCACCTTATGTGGAAGCAGTTGTTAGTGGAGGTAAATATAAATAATTTGTTGTTTGAAAGGATTAGATTTTTATGGTTGAAGTGTATCTGTGTAGCTAAACATGTGAATAACTCCAAAAGAAATGTTAGGGAAGTTTCAGTTGCAGCTATTTCTTTGGGCCAGTTTAATTCTGGAATTTGGAAGTTATTTGATAGAGAATGCAAGTACAGTTTTTATCAGCAGAATATTCTTCCAAGTGCTGAAAAACCACCTGGCACAAAAAGAAGGCCAGGTTTCTGGGTATTACGCCAGATTCTCAGAATTTTTCATAGTGCTGTCACCTGGAAAAAGAGTTGTGCAAAAACAAGGGTTCTATTTTGAATTTATTACCAAATTCAAGTTTCTGTTAAAGTTTTCTTTTTTTTCCCACTAGATTACGGTAATAAAAATATTCACAAAAAAAAGATAAACTTTAAAATTTCCAGGTTTATCGTCAGTTATTGATGTTGCTTGTTAGGTCAGTGTCCATCTTGTCCTCAGATTCTTAAGTGAACATATTTTGTTTGAAATCACTAGGAAATATTAAATGCCTCTTTTCATGTTACTCTGCACATTCTAAATGCATCTGAGGGAGGGAAATAAAATCTTGCTTAATGTCATTAAACATAACATATGCTGACCTGAATTTGAACTCAAAAAATGTGGTCAAAGCTCAGCATGATCTGGCTAGAAGGAAATGTCATTGCCATTGTCTCCACTCCATGGCTGCAGTGTATGTAACTCACTGAGACCTCCAACCACTTCAGAAATCTGTAAGGTTTTTTTTTTTTTGGAATGTGCTTATAGCTTTGAAATATAGTTACTCATTTTGGTACTGTTCAGATGTTGTAAGATGGGTTGAGAGGTGATGAAACTGTGTGGATTGATCTCTTGTTGTAAGATAGTCATCAGTTGATCACTTTGGAAGTAGTTAAACTCCTGTTGTAAGCCAGAGAGGCAAGTGTATTTTTGACCTTTTTCTTTGTCTTAAATCCCCTTCACAATGACCAAGAGAGTTGTCCTGGGAAGTTGATAGAGATTCATGGAAAAGCAGGCTTATTTGTGGAAGGGAAAATTCATCCTGAATTGGAAGGTGTTGAGATTGTCATTAGTGAGAAGGGAGCAGCTTCTGCACTTATCACAGTTTTCACCAATGACAAAGGCACTTACAGGTAATGAACAGGTTTGTTTGGAACCTTTGGATTCTTCAAACACAGTGGTTACTTGACAAGGTGTATGTGATATACAAGTGGTTATTTTAAACAAGTTCTGTTCTCCTTTTATTTGAAGTGTTGGGCCGCTCCACAGTGACTTAGAATACACAATCACTGCTCAGAAGGAAGGTTTTGTTCTGACTGCAGTAGAAGGAACAGTTGGAGACTTCAAAGCTTTTGCTCTTGCTGGGGTGACATTTGAGGTAATGTTCTGAACATTTTGGGTTCTAAATTAATAGTGTATGCAGCTGGAGCTGGACAGGCAAAAAGTTAATCCGTGTCTTCAAAAGACAAATGGGTGTGAAATTTTGGGATGATTTATTATTATTTGGATAATATTTTTTGTCATGAGGAGACAAATCTCAGTGGATGTGCTCAGTTGTAGACCACGGCTTGCTATGCAGAAGATACTTTGCAAGGTTTTCAGAGTGAAAGAGCCTGCAGTCCAAAAGATTGGCTTTATTTGCTTTTGTAGAGTTGGACCACCCTGTTTTAATGAGTTTTATCCCTCAAGGTGTGGGTGTAGTCTGGTCCAGCTAGTGCCTGGTTCCAGTCTTTGGGGTGCTTTGTTCTGGCCTCCCTGTGTGTTCTATGGAATGGTAGAGAATGGCTGCTGTGGTGGCACATGGTGTGTGTGCCATGGGCTGTGACTGCCTAGGGCTTGGGAGCAGAGGGTTCTGCAGCCCTGTGGTCTGGCAGAAGGGGCAGGACAGATTTGCTTAGTTCTGCTCACAGCTGAGTGCTCAGAGCCAGCCAACCTGTGCACTCTGCAAGGGGCTTTGCAATGGAGCCCTTCTCCATAAAGAAACCCTCACTTAGACTTAAAATTACTGGTTTTTCAAAAACAGATCAAATCAGAGGATGACCAGGCTCTTGCTGGAGTTCTCTTGTCTCTCAGTGGAGGGGTGTTTCGGTCCAACCTCCTCACACAGGACGATGGCATGCTGACGTTTTCCAATCTGGTAAGTTGAAATGATTCTTCTGAGTGTGGCCATGGGCAGGGGTGTGTTACTTTGCCCTCCCAAACAGGGCTTTCTTGAGTGGCAGGTGTCCTTTGAAACCCTAATCCATGATGAGAGATGCAGATCCCTGAGAATAAACAGCACTTAAAATCTTAGCAAGTCAAAGATGTGAAATCTAATATGGCAAGAGTTTTCTCCCTAACAGGTCAAAGATGATGTTGATTGATCTTAGTTACTAATTTGCAGTCTGTAAACATGAAACAAGCCAATTTGGTGATGATCATTGGACAGTCTTTAGGGGGAAGGAAATCTAATTACATTATTGATCTATGTGTGTAGACATGCTTGAATAGTTTCTTTGCAAACATCCTTCTTTTGTGGTCACTTTCCTGTCCTTGAGGTCTTGTGGTAAGGTTTTAGGGCTGGAGTTTCCTTTCTCTCTTAAAACTTTGTGACCAGGGGGAATTCCATCAGTTTATTGTCCAACGTGCTCCCTGTTTTTCACTGCTCACATTTTGTGACAGGTTTAACTTGTGGTTGGAACAGAGGACTTTGGCTCTTCAGAGAGCTCTTGCAAAGCATATTTGTTTGAAGTTGGTGAGTTTTTGCATCACTGTGAGTAAACAGCTTGTGTTGTGCCTCTTTGCAGAGCCCAGGGCAATATTACTTTAAACCCATGATGAAAGAATTTCGGTTTGAACCATCATCACAAATGATTGAAGTGCAGGAAGGAGAAAATCTCAAAATCCAGATAACTGGTTACAGAACAGCTTACAGGTCAGTGGAGCTGGAATCCAAGGAAAATGCTGTGGGCTGTATCAGGCTGTGTTGTGCCAAATGTGTTTCCTCCTGGCACACCTCTGTTCTTGCAGGTTTGGAGGACACTTTCCAAGTCTCAGTTTAACTTAAATGTGCAGTGTATAAGTACTCATTTTGGCATTTTTTCATGGCTGTGGATATATAGCTAAGCCTGCATGGTAGAGCTATAGGAAGGACCATGGCTCAGTGGCACTGGAAGTGGTTTGTGCTGTGTCTAGTGGGAGAGGAGAGGATTGGTCTAGGTATGCTAGACCAATTCAGATACCTGACTTCAAAATCCTTCCTTTCCTTGCCCTTAGGGGTAAGAAAGAACTGCTGTTCATGGAGTTTAGGGAACTTGGATTCCTAAAGCTATGCTCTGAACTGCAGCGAATCCTAATGATTTCATCTCTTCTACACACTCATTATAAATATCCCTTTTATTCTCATACTGTGGTAAAAACATTAAGTACTTTTTCCATCAGTTATAACAATAAAATATCTTTAAAATACACATTGAATCAACATCTGCACACCTGTAGCAACTGGTTCTCTTTATACCTTTAGCTGTTACGGCACAGTTTCCTCTTTAAATGGAGAGCCTGAACAGGGAGTCTCAGTGGAAGCTGTGGGACAGAAGGATTGCAGCATCTATGGAGAGGACACAATAACTGATGAAGAGGGCAAATTCAGGCTCCGTGGCCTTCGGGTAAGGAGTAGGAGGCTCTCTGTCATTTACTTTCCTGTCAGTGTGAGGATGGAGTGGTGAAATGGATGCTGTTCAGTAGCCACTGGTTTCTGTTTTCCCATCACGTTTGCCAGCCCAGACTCCCCTGAGTCTCTCTGTGTGAGGAAATGTGGTCATGCAGTGAACATTGAGCCTGATAAAAGGGGGAAAGAAGAGCTTGTGGTGTAAGTCTGTGAACTTGCTGGCAGCATAATGTGCTGACCTCCACAAACACTGAGCAGTTGGTGTGACATGACACAATCCCCTGGTCAGTGCTTGGGTGACCAGCAGGGAACTTTCATAGGCAAAAGAATCCAGGGAAGTGCTTAGTTCCCCTTGTGAAGATACCAACAGCTTATTTTTAGCAGGATATTGGGGGTGTGTGTGATGTTGGTTGCACAGTGTGTATGTGAAGTAAGCTGTTCTAGGGGAATGGGGAAGCTGAATTTATGTCACCATTATGTAACAAGTCAACAGTTTCCTGAAGTAAAAGGCAGTGTTTGGTCAGGTTTTAATCCTGTGTTTTCCTTCATCACAGCAGATGATTTCTTTTAATACTGTGATGTAACAAACTAATGAAAGTTCTATATAGTGTTTTCTTATTTTCTGACATTAAACACTCCTCATAGTGTTATTGGGTTGAATTTTCTATTTGAGATAAGGAAAACTTTAACTGCATAGAGTTAAATCTGTTTAGGTGGTGTATCTTTAAAGTGTTAGAAAATTCTCTTTAGTGCTCTCTGAAATTAAAGTATGTATTATTCAGTGTTGGGATTTATCATCTGAATGTTGCTTTCAGCCTGGCTGTGTGTATCATGTCCAACTCAAAGCTGAAGGCAATGATCACATTGAAAGGGCTTTACCACAACATCGGGCAATTGAGGTAATTTTTTCTCTTTTTCTGTAGCATCACTTAAATATGAAATGGGTCTGTCTAGGCATTCTGTCTGTTCTGTCAGCAGCAGTGTAGTGAAGGCATTCTGTTTAGACAAGTGCCTTTCAGCAAGTCAGCTCCCTAAAAACAGGCCCCATATTGTGTGTCAGCACTGTAGCTCAAAACTGAAGTGAGGTAAAGCCCAAACAGTAAACAAGTGAAAAGGATTCTTTCAGAGCCATGAAAACTATGCATCCAGAAACAAGAGAATAAATGTATGGAATACCTTTCAACATTTCTTTATGATGTGGAACAAAGCAGTGGTAGCTTGAGGATGTCATAAATTGTCATATTGTTCTACAGTTGTATTTAGTTATGGACAGAGGGATGTTGTTATATTTTATTTGGTCCAAATCATGCAGTCTTGATGTAGGTGAAATTGTAATTTGGACTAGCACTTCTATCTTTATAAAATGTAATTATAACATTGCATTGGAAACTGGTAGAATCTTGTCAAATATTCCTCATTAATCAGCTGTATAAACATCTCTGTGCATCCCTCAGCATAGATGCAAAATACTGAGACCAATGTTCTGAGATCAGGCAGTCCTGTGGATGTATCTCAGCCTTTTCCAGAATAGTTTGTGCTTTTGAGCCTTCCATTTTTAGTTTAGGTTAATGTCATGAGCCTCATGCTGATAATGCACAAGTCTGCAATTGCAAGCTGTGCACTCTGGAGAGCAGGGACTTGCAGTGGGAAAGCTTTCAAGCTTCCTTGTGGTTAGTGTAGAACAAAAATCACTTTTTATTTAAAATGATCAGCAAGATGTTGTGTTAACAGTTGTGTTACTGTCCTTTGTTAACTGTTCCTCTGTTGGTAAAAACCTGAGGCTGTTTTCCATTGCAGGTTGGGAACAGTGACATTGATGATGTTAATATTATAGCGTTCCGGCAAATTAATCAATTTGATTTAAGTGGAAATGTAATTACAGCTTCTGAATATCTCTCCACATTATGTGTAAGTTCAAGCCTTTCATCTTTGTCAAGTGTATTTGTTATTGCTTTCACAATGATTTTTTTTGCAGGGTCACTGGAAATGGGTCAGTAGCCAGAGCACATATTTAATTCAAATTAGAGCTAATAGTTTAATGAAGGTGAATTTGAATTCCAGATAGAATGAAGATTGCAATGTTCCTGATGCTTTGCTTTAATGTTGCTATTTTTCATGGGAATATGTTTAAGAAATATCTTCTCTGGTTGGCCTGTACATTTTGGGATCTATATCCCTGATTAGGGATGCCCTGATGAGTCCTTTGTATCAGAGAACTGCATTAATTCCTGAAACACCTGAAATTTTTGACCTGTATGTCAAAATCTTAAGATACCATGTGAATGCAGTGAAACCATGAGACATGTGAATTTAAAAGTGCATAATAATAGACAGTATGAAGCAAATAGGAAAGATGAAATTTTCAAAATTCAGAACACTGTACTGTGGTCTGAAAAAGCTTGCTAAACACCTCTGATCCTTTTGGCTTGGGAAGCAAATGCTAGAAGTGTCTCCAAGAGGTGTTAGTGGGGTAGGAGTTACAGTACCATTTCTCAGGTTTAAAAGCTCCTTGAAATGTTACCTACAAATATAAATGCAGTGCTTGGATTTCTTTCACACTAATTTGTTAATGCATCTCACCTGCCAAGATCTCACTGCTAAGCTGTTGGGTTTTTTGGGAGACATCCAAAGGATCCAATGCTCAGAGCAGGTGTGAAGGGAAAATGTGTCACCTTACTGAAGAGCCCCTGAGCTTGTGTCCCATCTTTCTGGAGAAATTTAAACCTTGGAGTTCAGCCTGAGCAAATAGGAATTAATGTTAAAATTTGATTATATGCAAGTTACCCAAACCTGTGCCTGCTTCATATTAGGTGAGGTCTTCTGTTGCATGTACTGCACGTGGGCTGTTGATGGGTGCATGTCATCCCTGGCCTCCAGTGCAGACATTGTTGTCTCTGAAAGATGTGCTAAGACTGGATCCAGACCCAAGTGAGAGCAGTTTTGTGATCCACAGCACAGCCTGCTTTTCATGCACTGGGTATGTGAAAATGTCAGACAGCAACCATTCCTAAATTATTTCAAGTTCTATAAAAAGACTCTTCCTGTGACTTTTCACATCCCAGATTAGAACATTTCCAGGTGTTCTTATTTGACAACTTTCTGTTTATAGAAACACATGATGAATTTTGAAGTGCTTTTATCCCTGAAGGTGTAGGATGTCTGAAATATCTGTTGTGGTGCAGGCTTGGAAATACCTTGTGCTTTCTTCCTTCACTTACAGGTGAAGCTCTACAAGAGTGAAAATCTTGACAACCCAATTCATACAGTCAACTTAGGCCTATCTCTGTTTTTTCATTTCCCACCACTACTCCGAGATGGAGAGGTAAGAATATTGCTGTAAAATTAGCTTAGATCACTTTATTTTTTTTCCCTAAGGACACTGAAGTGTAATTTGTGGTGTGCCTGCAGAGGCACATGCTGGACTAACCAGTGTCTTGGAAGATTTGAAGCCTATTTAATTGATCTTTGCCTTTAAATGTGATTTGGCTGCACCTGATGCTGTAGCCTGAGTGTATTTTTTACCCACAGAATTATGTGGTGCTCCTGGATTCTACATTGTCTAAATCACAGTATGACTACACCCTGCCTCAAGTTTCTTTCACTGCCATTGGATATCATAAACACATTACACTGGTCTTCAGTCCCACTGTAAGTACTAAATATTTCCATGTTCCAATGTTCACCTTGGGAGCAGTATTTGGTGTTATAACCTCCATGTATTTTGTGCTCTTGGCCAAGCTTTCTATTAGTGTAAATATAAGGAGGTTTATGAGTGGCATTAGAGTGAAAATTAATTTAGATTTGCTGTGTGTTCAGTTGGCAGTGGAACAGGAGGGGGACATGAAACAGGAGTAGGAAATGAAGGGTGCAGATGTGCCTGAAAGGTTCTGTGCTGGCATGGCTGCTGTAGTGGGGTCACAGAGGTGTGGGCAGCATGGCACAGGTAAATCAAAGCACACCAGGCTGACTGTCAGTGAAGACTGACCATCAGTGAACTGGCTTTACAAAGCAGCACACCTCAGGAAGGGGTAATACATGAGTGACTGATCCAGGGGGTGGCTTTGAAGTGGAAAGTAAAGTAATTCCTGAAACAGCACTTGGAAGGAAGTCAGATGAAAAGGGCTGGATGTGCCTCATGATCCTATTCCTGATGTTTCTTAGAGCTGAGGGATTTCACAGTCAGCTGTTAAAACCAATAAAATTGATGATCTGCACTGTTTCCAGAGGAAGCTGCCTGAACAAGATATTGCCCAGGGCTCCTACATCGCCTTGCCGCTGACGCTGCTCCTGCTGCTGGCTGGGTACAACCACGACAAGGTGGGTCAGGGCTGGTTCTGCTCTCACCCAAATATTACTGGCCTATCAATGGATAAGTTCCACTCTGCTGAGTGAGGGTTTGTTGGGTTGTTATCCAGAGAGAGGTGCAGTCACAGCCCCCTTATGTGATATATGATAAGAAAAGCCACAGTGTAGCCATGTTTTTGGACCTTCCTTTAAAAAAGCTTAGTGTGAAGGTGAGCTCCTGTGCTGTGGCTGAATTTTGGCTTCTCATTGGATCCCTCTGAGAAAAAAAACAAAACAGCATCATTAAAATTCCGATAACCAAACTTGATGATAATAGGAATGAAAATAATTATTTTATTGGCTTCAGGCACAACCAGACTGGAAAAAGTCTTGCAAGTCTTCAAGTCTGGTCTCTTCAGCTTTATACTCTCCCTAGTTGAAAAGCTCTCAAGAGGAATACAGATACCTGCTATACAACCCCCTGTGTTATCAAGCTGTGCTCTTCTAGGCTTTTCTGATATGACTGGATTTCTGTTTTACCAAGAAGAGAAATTAAATTTGTCTGTGCAGTTTGATTTCCTCTCAAACAATCACTTTAGGTTTTGATTATCAGAAATTCCCAGCAGTTTGGTTTGATTCCTCCCCAAGATTTGCTGCCATATTCTGAAGTCTTTGTAGATGTGCCATCGGTGCAATGGATTCTGTTAGGGGCTACGTGTCTAAATAACCATTCAGACCTTATATACCATTGTAACCACAGCTTGCTTCCCTTTTTTTTTTTTCCCAGCTTATTCCCTTGCTGCTGCAGCTGACAGCCCGACTGCAGGGAGTCCGTGCTCTTGGGCAGACAGGCTCTGACACTGGGGGCTCAGAGGATGCAAAGAGACAAACTAAAAAACAGAAGACAAGGCGAACGTGAGCTGAAAGGAAGGATTGGATGAAGTGGTGCTCTGTCAGACTGGAGCCTGAGGAGGCAAAGCCACTAAAACACATTTTTGTTGAATTTCCAGACTTGACATTTTCTGGTTTTGCTACATGAGCACCATTTGTCACATTAGCTCCATTTTGGTTGTAAATTTTCTATGGAGTCTATAGATTTCCTTGTTGTAAAGTGATTAAATGAATGCCTCTGATGTCACTGTGAGTGCATCTCTCATACTTGAAGACAGTTAATGCATTTTTTTTTTCTTTTCATTGGAACAGGTCATGCTGTCCTTATTAATGATTTATAAAAGCAGTGGTAATAGATAATACTTGATTTCAGTTTCAGTCTCTAGATTCTGGAATGATTTTTCCTTGCCTTTTGAAATACCCATTTTACAGAAGCAGCACACAGAGATTCTACTAAATCAGTGTTGCCTGAACAGAATTTTAGGGGACATAGCTGGACTGGTGGGTTATGTCATTGTCACTTCCAGTTCAGCAGCCTGATGGAACAGTCTGTCTGATTTCAGTTCTTGTCCAGTGATTATGTTATCTTTGATTAAGTTTTTGCCCCATGAAGACAAATTCTTGATGTCAGGTAAGGTTAGTTGTGAGTATCAGGTAAGTTCTGATGTTGCTACAAAAGCAGTGTTTCAGTTTTAGTTTCCTGTCCAGTGTAATCTCTGTAGACCTCCAGTATTGCTGAGGTGGCTCCAGCTGGCTGCACTGCTCATTCCAAAGCTGTACTGTGTTCTTGGTGTTGCCATTCACCCATGATGGTCACATCTCCTGCTCAGGCCATGCTCAGCCTTTTTTCCCAATTAATGACTGATTTTTTTTTTTTAATTTTTTTTTTACCATTTGGGTTTTTTTAACTATAAGGAATGTGAGTTTTTTTGAAATCTCCAATGTGTACAGTCCCAGTAATGTAGCCTGTAATAAATAACTGTTTCTTACAGGTTGTCTTTTGATTCCTGCCTGAAGTAGGTAGTTGGACATACACAGTTTAAATGTTAATGGGGCTTTTTATTGACAAATACTGTGAAGGTTAACAGAGCATTTGAAGATGCACATAAATGCCTACAAATATTGCAAAGGCATTGGTACTGCCAGTAAGTGGCAATGTTTCTCTTTTACAGTACTTGAAATAAAAGTCCCCTTACATTTAAATGTTTAAGCTTACAAACCCTACCATTCTTAGAAATTTGCATGCTGAAGATTTTATGCTGTTTTTGTTGCACTTTGCAAGAGTTTGGGCCTAAGTAATTATAACTTCATTCAGTGATGATTCTAATCTCTCAGAGGAAAATTTTGTCAGGACCATAACAAGAATGTAGAATGTTGAAAAAGCATTATGTGTAGAGCTTGAGATAAAGCTCTAATAAATTATCATGCTCTGCTTAATGACTTTGAATTTCCTACTGCTGTGATAAAATATATGGGGAAAAGACAAGGTGTTCTAAGACTTACAATAAATTGTACATTTTCAGTACATTTTTATTTTTAGCTGGTGAATGTTAAGGAAATTATTGCTACTTTGGGGAATGTATGAGGGAGAAATGCACATATCCATGTGTCTCAAAGGAGTTCCAGATATTCTGATCTGAACTGTGAGACTGACTGATGATTGAACTTTAACATTGGACCTGCTGCTAATAAAAAGAAAAAAAGAGAAGTGATGATTCTTGCTAATTTAATGTTTGCTTCTAAATCAAGAATTTTCCCAGTGTCTCTTCTCATTTCTTTGCCTTCTGCATCACACTTGTGACTGACTATGAGTCCCATGTTTTGAGGTTTGTTCTGCTGTTGAAATGTTAATTCCTAACAAAAACTACAGCTTGAAGTTCCTCAGTTGGCAGAGAAGTTGTACTCTTTGAGAAAACAGAGAAGACTAAAGCATGAGATAATTTTCTAAAGCAGAACTAAATGCCAAGGAATCAGTATCTTCAATTATTTCTAGAAACCAATAAGCAATTACACAGGCCCAATTAGAAAAATGAATGTTGTCCCTGCAATGCCCAGAGGCAGGAGCAGGAGGCAGGACAGGCAGCCAGGTGTGTGTCCCTGGGCACTGCCAGAGGGTTTGCACAGACCCTGGGGCTGCAGGGGCTGGACCTGGCACCTCTGCAGTGCTCCCTCAGCACAGCCCTGGGCACATCTGTGCCCTGCTGCTGAGCTGAGCCCTGGGGCACAGACAGGATCTCCTCTGGGCAGCAGCACTCAGTGCACTGGGTCAGCACTGCCCCTCTTCTCTGCTGGGTGCAATGCTCACCTCTGATTACTCTGCATATCTAAGGTTTGAGTTTGTGCTCTTGAGACTTCAGTACTGGTTGGACTGGCCCTGTCCAGATTATTGAAAATGTCAGTTAAAGCTGCTTGTTGCATCTTTCATTAATTTATGTTAATGTAAAGAATAAATGCAGGATGGGACTAACACAATATGTTGACTTAGTGAAAATCTTTCAAGACTCAGTGTTTATTATTCTTTTTTGCAGGCACAGTAGTGAAAAAATGATTAATTCATTTGCTTGGTGAGCTAAAGATAGGCAAATGGCTGAATTCTGTGGGAAATGAGAGAAAACCCCCCTGGATAAAGATAGCATTGCATATTATGTATTTTTTCTGTCAAAAGTAACAATATTACATATATTTGGCTGATTCATCAGTGATGCACAAAACTCCATTGTTTAAGATTGAAATGGATCATTAATATTGAGTTTTACAATTTCTTTATAGATTATTTGGCCTAATTTCTAAATTTCTTTATTAAATGTCTATCACACTCCAAGAACAAGTGGTTTTGATTAGCATGAGCACCAGTGTTAAAGATACAGCAATTAAAAAAAAAAAAAAGCTTTAAAAGCAAGAAAACAAATACTTGAAATAGAGAGTTCAGTGCTTCCCTTCCCACTGAGGGCAGAATTTCAGGAGGAAATCTCTCAAATCTGTGTTGCTTCTTTATGTGCTGATAAAGTGACTGAGGCTCCCCACCTCCTAGCAGGTTACTTTTTACTCAGCAGAATATGAACCTTACCAGTTTCTCTGAGCCACCAAGGAGAGAAAGAGATGAAATTTAAGCAAACAGGCCATTTTCTGCCATGGCACTTCAGTGCTGTGCTGTTATCCTTATGTATCTTCCTTTGTATCAGAAAATGTCCATACTGGGAATATACATATCTGTGGAATATACAAATCTGTGGGCCTTCAGCATTGCCCATCTGAGACAGCAACTTGATTCCTGCTGCTGGTTATCTTCATTTTGTTCCTCAGACACTGTAAGTGTAGTTGTAGAATTAGCAAATCTAATAAATAATGAGTACCCCTGTGCTGAGGAAACGTGGACTAAACAGTGAGGCTTTTGAAGGTGAGATGGCTTTAGAAATCCTGCCAGAAATCTGAGTAACTGACTCGTCCAGGAAAGCTGAGGCTGAATGTGGAATTGAACCCTGAGATGACTGGTGTCTAATTTTCCTGCTATTCAGTATTCCTTGCTTTGTACAGCATCTGTATTTCTATTTTTGTCTGCTCTGAAAGTAATTTTAATTGGGTTTCTTGCAAAAGTAAATGCAGTAAAATGAGGGATGTAGAAAAGGCCTGAAAGGCAGCAGATTTCCTGAGCTGAGTACCACAGCACTGGCCTGCATCAC
This sequence comes from Phainopepla nitens, assembly GCA_013400175.1. Lineage (NCBI taxonomy): Eukaryota > Metazoa > Chordata > Aves > Passeriformes > Bombycillidae > Phainopepla > Phainopepla nitens. The sequence continues at coordinate 183,779 of VXBQ01002372.1, forward strand.
ACCCAGTGGTGGGTTCACTTTATGTGTGGTAAGTCATGTTTTCCTTGCAGATAGATTAGTGGCTTTAGAAAATCTCTAAAACTCCAGTAAGTCTATTTCTGGTGCATTATTGACTGATGCCAGAATTCTTATTTTTTTCTTTTTTACTTTGAAATGAACATCAATGAGACTAATCTCTGTCATTCAGTCATTTATTTAAACCTGGAATGGGCCCATATGTCCTTGTGCAAATGAAGAACAGCTCAAGGCTGATTAGTATTCCCTGAGCCTTGTGGATTATTATTAGCAACTTTTCCCCCTTGAATGTTTACAGAGCTTTTGTGAGCTTTTTACATCAGTTAGCTTGTCCTTTCAATTTTCTATTATACCTTTTGTAATTGCTTTCTGTCTATATTTGATATGTTGTTGCTTTACTCCAGTAACTTCCATTATCACTTTTAGCTTTGCTGTTGCTGGGATCAACCTGATTGCATTATTTACTCTGTTTGCTTTAAATATCACTTCTTCCTTGTTCTCCCCCTCCTCTTCCATCATCTTTCTGGGAATATTTGAGTTTAGCAACATAATGCTGTCTGAAGTCTTATTTGTTAGCTTCATAGCCTAAGACCATGATTGCTTGAAGCCAAATGATATGTTATCATAAAGCACTAAACACCCACAGACCATTATTGAATTTATCATCGCTACGAGCTCAATACACAGTGAAAGATAAACTTGTTTTTTACTGCCTGTGGAAGTTGACAGGTTGATTCTTCCTTTAATTCTTATTTTTGTCAATACCAGAATAATTAAATCCCCATCACTAAGACCAGTTTATTCACAGCTCTCTCTCACCACAGTGACTCCAACTACTTTTTTTTGAGCATAGGGTTGTTGTTAAACACAACAAATTCCTACTCCAAGCCTTCCTGCTTGTTCATGGGCTCCATTGCCTACTACCTGCAAAAGGAGGGGGTAGGATGCTGCCCAGGCCCTCCTCTCCCCTTTTCTCAGTGTGATGTGTGACAGAGGGAGATGATTTCTCTTTGCAGACAAACTCCAGAGCTCATTACCTGCTTAAGGGGCCTGGGTGTGTTGGTTCCAGCTCCACACACAGCCCTGACAAAGTTTCACCATCACCTACCATTCCCAGTCCATCCAAACCAGCCCTCTCTGTCACTGGAGGAGTGAGGCCCCTTATTTGCAGAGAGAAAAATTTACTGTGTTATAGTGAACTTTACTGAAAGTGGATGAAAATTTTCTTAGGCATTTAAAGTCAGAAATGGAGTTTGCCTTTTGTTCCACACTCCAGCTGTGTGTGCTGTTATCCTTGGGGAGCCTGGTGGCATTGCAGAGCACAGCTACAAGCAACTCTGTTGCTTCTGTTCCTTGTGACCTGGTACCAGCTCTCCTTGCTGTGTCTTAAATAAACAGAATAAATGACTGTTTCACAAATGAGCTGTTGCTTTTTCTGCATCCATCGCCACAGGGGCACTGGGTACTCAAACACCTATTACCAGGCTGCAAAGCAGCATCTCCCAGAAGACAAACTGCTTGGCAAAATGTTTGTTGTGTAGGTCCAGGCTTGGATTGGACTGTACTGCAAAAGGTGCAAAATACAGAAAAAGCTCAGCTTTTCAATAAAGAAAATCTGGCCTACACAATTACAAGGCTTCTTTGTTACAGTCTTCAGTCATTTAAATAAAGGCAGAAAGGAAGTTGTATATATATATATATGATAAAAGATGGGGGCACAGCCATATTTGGCTATTTAGCTTTTATTCTCATTTTGCTGTGCAAGGTTTCCTCTCTCCATCAAAATAATAACAAAAAACCTCCATCCATAAAGCCCTGCCTTGAGCTTAATGCTAGGTCAATGAGCCTGTGTTTTCTCTGGTTCTGAATGCTATCTCTGATAATTGCATTCATTAATTTTTATATAGGAAACAATACCTCTGCCTGGATCTATAGCCACATACAGATTTCTGTTCCAAATCAAACTTCACCCATACTGTGGATGGGAGGGAAGCACAGAGCTGGTACAGCATCCAATCAAGGTAAAAATTCAATTCCATACAAACAACCAGCAGCAGTGCTTATTATATTATGCAGTGAAATATTACAATCCTGCAGGACCTTTCTGATCTCCCTTGGTTCGTGTACTTTTTTAAAAAATAGTTTAAGCCACTGTCTCTTAGATATCCAAACTCTGGCTCTAGTTCTGGTGGATATAACCCAGATCTGCTTTGAGAATCATTCTTTACCTAACAAAATAAGTAAAATCTAATTCCTTGTCTCTTATTGATCTTATTTGCTGTAATATTTTCTTCAGTCATTAGAATAAATGTCAATATATGGCTGACATCCAGAATGTGGTTTCACACACACTTCTGGCCCCAAAAATCCCTTACATCCACTTGCTCCACAGCTTTAAGGTATGAAACAATCTCAGCTTCCAAACTTGCATCACTACTTTTCAGAAACGGGTCTTGATGAGAGCAAGGAAATTTTTAATCTGCTTTTCAAGGACATACTAGAAATTTGGGATTTTTTAGGTGCTAAATGGCATGGACATCATCCCAAATTGTGATTTTTATTTACCAGCTGAAGGTGGAAGCTTTCTGAAAGCCAAGCTGAGGATCAAACCCTCCATCCTAGATGCCTGGTTTATTTATGCAATGAAATGTGCCTGCTTAAAGTCTAAAGGCTTTGCCTTCTAAATGGAACAGACACAGAAAAGGTGATGGAGGATTGAAGTGTTCCCAGTCTGTGTGATGGCAACCAAGAGCCAGGGAGGTCAAGGCCCAGAGCTGCTCCCTGCCAGAGCATCCTCTTCCCCCCCATCACTCCAGGCTCCTGCTGGATAAAAGCTCTGCATGTACCCTCAAGGAGACAGCGTGCTGCTTCTGGCATCTTGCACAAAGGGACTGACAGAAAGCATTTAGAGCACTGAAATCCTTAGTTTTGCATCTTCTCCTAAAGCCAGGAGCACAAGCTTTATTGACTGAAGATAGATCAGAGAGATTTGGCCTTTAAGACCAATTAAGAGTGTGACAGTACAGCTCCTGAGCACCTGACAACTTTCTCAGTTTCCTCTCTCCTCTCATGACCCCTATTTAGGTGTATTGTATCGGTTTTGTTCTCTATACCACAAGAGATGAAGAGCAACAGATGTGCTTTTTCATTTTCTTCAGGGTCTTGCAAACCTTGCCTGGGGATATTTGTTAGTTTCTGGTTCCTTCTGATTTCCTTCTGCTTGAAAGAATCAGGAATAATAGGCCATCTGCATATTTGTACTTCTCAGATGAGGATTATTTCATTTGCAAGGAGCTTAATAGAATTCTGAAGAATCAGCTTTGTTTATAATTTTAGGGAATGGGACAACATTTCTGCTTAAAAATTAATTACTAGAACATAACACAGTTGTGAGACCTTGACAGGACTGAGAAAAATCCCACGTTCTCAGGAGAGCTATTGGTCCTTTTGTCATTTGTAAAACTGACTTTAAAATTATAGCATTGGCGATTAAAGACTGAAAGAAAGAAGTCTCAGAATAACCAATGGATTCTCTGGCATATGTTAATATATTCTGTTTGGAAAGGTTACTTACATTTATATTCCAGATGAAAATACTTGGTGACTTTATTGCATGTAATCACATTTTTTCCTACAGAAGCCGAGTACTCTGGTTAGCACTGGGAATAATAATAAAAAAAATTGGTGATGAATTAAATTAATAAAGAAGAGATTTCAATAAAAATAATTTTAAAAGATTAGAAATAAACATATTGATAGAGTAATTTTTTCTTATATAAAATTGTTTTATTATATCTTCTATAGAGTTTCATATTATAACGTGAAAAAAAAAGAAACAAGTACTTTCAATTTAATAAAATTTTCTCTAAGTTGCTGACCTAAATTTTTTTACTTGATTTTTATGGTTATTTAATTGCATTTGGTAACATAAAAAAACCCTAAACTAAACAAGAAGGACAGGGATCTGTTGAAATGAGTCCAGAGGAAGCCACTGGGCTGATGCCCTTCTGAGGGCAGGAGAGAGCTGGGGGGGATCAGGCCGGAGAAGAGAAGGCTCTGGGCTGATCTGGCAGCACCTCCCAGTGCCTACAGGGGCTACAAGAATCCTGGAGAAGAGTTTTGGCAAGGACATGTAGTGATAGGCCAAGTAGGAATGACTTTAAACCAACAGAGGGTGGATTTAGATAAAATATTAGGAAAAAAATTATTCCCTGTGACGTTGGTGGGGCCCTGGCAAAAGTTGCTCAGAGAAGCTGTGGCTGCTCCATCCCTGGAATTTCCCAGATCTCTAAAGTGGTTTGAAGCTTAGAATTTTTTTTCTTCTGTCTCTAGGTTAGGATATAATGAGACCTTTCTCAGCTTTTCCCTGGAATCTTTTCCACTCCTTTACATTCAGTCTCACCTTTGTCACTTGAAGCACTCATTTGGAGAGTAGGACATCATTCAGATTCCAGTCACTCCTAGCTGCTAGATTGGCTGAAGGGGATCTCAGCATCTCAAGAAGGTGTTTTAAACTTAAAGATAGGAGATCTGGGCTGTGAATCAGCTGCTGCAGCATTTAACTCAGCACAGAAAAAAAACCTGAACCAATAAACTTGGAGATGGCAACTTCAAAGCACCCTGCTAAAAATCCACCAGCCCTGAAGGGAAGTAGTTTTAGAGAGCTCAGGCACACTGCAGTCAGGTGGCTGTGAGCATCCCCTCAGCTGACAACAATAACATCTACAGGTGACAATAATCTCAGGCAGTATTTGCAGCTGGGGGTAAGAGCAGCATAACCCAAATCTCTGAACAGCCCAACCGGTTGGGGCCATAAGGATGTCTTAACCAGGGAAAGAAACAAGTCTCCTGATAGATTTATTACAGCTCAGAACATGTAAGTACGTGACAGGCTGTTCCTGAGTGTGTGGGTGCTCGTAGCTCTTGAGAAATTGTGACAGGGCGTGTGCAGTGCAGCGAGGCAGCAGGGAGATCTGGCTGCCAATGTCAGCATTGCAAGGACAATACATCTTCCCTCCTTCAGAAAAGCTTCCCTGACTATTGATTAATATCTCAGAGAGCCATCACCTGTGCCCTCCCTGTCCTCACTTTTAAAATAGCCTGTCTTACATGGTTTTACAGCTCAAACCGATGCTGGCAGTGGCAGCTTTGCTGGGCTGTTGAGGTTTGAGCAGCCCTGGGGTGGCCCAGGGCAGAAGGCTCCCAGGGCTGGCTCATTAGTGAGCTGAAGTGCTGGGGCTGGCATAAAAGGCCCAGCCCACACAGGTGAGCCCAGGATTAGGCTCAGTTGGTGAGAGAAGCCTTTAGGGGAAGGGCTGATGTGAAAGCATGGCTGGGCTCTGCAGCACTGGAGGGACCCAGCTGTGACCAAAATCCCTGCAGAAAGGGGTGCTGAGAAGTTCCCCTGTTATGGCAGGAGACTATGCTTAAACCCCCAGAAACATAAAGCTATAAACAAGAAAACCCCTTACAGCCAAGATGGTAAATCTTGTGAGATGAGATGTTTGTGTCTCCTGAAGAAAGGCTTTACCCTAGAAAGCTGCAATGCAAGATGAGTTTGCAGGGTAGGAGGCAGTGAGGAGAAAAACCCCTAAACCTTTCTCCTGCACAGCAAGGTAAGATCTCCCACGAGGAGCTGGGTCATTTTTGGGGCTGGCACAGTGCCTCAGCACTTCCAGTAGCTTCCAGCTGCTGCAGTTGCTGCAATGGTGCTCATTGGTATCGGGCTCTGCCTTCTGTGCACAGACTGGCAGCCTTGCATGGCTCCTGTTCCAGGAGTCTGCTGTGTCCGTCTGGAGATTCCTTGGAAAGTAAGGAAGAGGCTTGTAGCAAACTCCTGGGCTTTGTAAGCCTAGGAAAGCTTGCTCAGTGTAAATGTGTTCTGAGGGCTCCTCTGCTCAGCTCTGAACTCACTGCTCAGTCTGGGCTCTCCAGGTGCTGCTCTGCACTGTGCTGCAGTTGCTGTGAGTGCTGCTTCTTCTGACTGGGGATCTAATTATTACTAAACTGAAAATGCACTTGCAAGGGAAGTGTTTCAGCTTGTAGACTGCTTTGGAGTTTGAAAAATCACTTTTCTCCCCTGGTATTTTTTGGTTTAATATTTTTGTTCCTCTCCAAGTCTTTCGGTTCCTGGGAGGACTGAGGAATAGATTGTTTTCATTATCATTAATTCAGAATGGGGGATAGGAGTGGATAATGATCCTATTTCACACTTCCATAAGTCGCCATGTGGTGATGACATATGCCCTCCAGCAGGAAGTACTAACAAGTGACTCTAAATTTGCATTTAGCCATACTGCTATTCCCAAAACTCTGTACGTTTTATGCAGTATATATAACCTGGTACTCCCTAGGCCTTTGTAAATATTGCTATTCAAAATTGCTATGCAGTAACTTGAGGATTTTTGGCGACATCTCTCAGGTGTTTTGCCTTCTACCTCTTCCCTCTTTTGGTCACAAAGCAGAAGAGGTGTTTTAATAGGCACCCTAATAATACATGCCCCAAAACAGAAAACAAAACTAGGTCTACTTAGTAGTTTAGAGGACTCTTAGTAGGATATAATTATGGATGAATCCCAGGCAGCACACAAGAATTAAAACTAACTTTGAAATAGATGTTAATATTTCATCTTGACCTGCTGTGATCTAAAAGGAAGATCATCTCCTGTGTCACATGTGATCTAGAGCAACTTTTGTCTCTTTTGTTGCTTTGGATAATCCTCAGTGTGCCCATGTTCCCTCTCAGGACTGCAACCTGAGAAGGTGTGAGCCAAGCAGGATATTTGGGGTTGGAGGCTTTCAAGAAAGGAGAGTAAAGCCTTTCTGATACAATGGGAACTGAAGTATTGAAACACATCTGATCCTTCCTGAAGCAGGAGGAAGAGCTGTGGGATACTGGAGTGTGACTGTGCTGGGGCACACGTTGGTGCTGTGCCTTTTAGGGACTCGGTGTCGATGTGTGCAGAGCAGAAAGAGGAAGAGCAGTAGATCAGTGTAGGGAGCTACAGTGAAGAGCCAAAGAATAGATTAATTTGGAGGCAAAACAAAAGGTTCATCTCTGAATTCCTGTTCAACTATCCATTGTGGCAGTAGCGTAGTATCTCTGCGGACAGCACCAAAAATGTGATGTACAAACAAGTGACTTCCTGGTATGTCACACACAAAACAGACTCAGTGTGTGTCCTGGGTGTAGGCCAAAGATTTTTCCCTTTCCTTTGCAGTAAGGAGAAAAGATATCATAAATAAACCAAATCTGAGAGGAGTAATTCCTGCTCCTCAGGTGGCTCATCCGATCTCAATATAATAAACATTAAATGACAGCAATTTCAGTATGAAGTCAGTTATCTACGCATAGCAAATTAAAATATGACACATCCTTTAGTCTGGAAAATCATCCTAATGCAGATACAATTCTCTTTCTGTTTAAGAGTAGAGTTGTTTGAGTATAACATCAGTGTGCATCAGCTCAGGAGGAGCATTGACTTGACAGGCATGGGAGGCCACTGGCTCTCCCCTCCCTGATTCTGCTGGAGAACTTTTAAAGGAGTGAGAGACTAAGATCTCATTACTCTGAATGCTGACTGAAAGCTTTGAACCTTTAGAGGATGATAAATGTGGCTTTTAATTTTTTTTCAGAGCTGTTAGAATTTCTCCTACTCATGCACTTTTCAACAGAGGCAAATAGTGCAACCAGAAATAATGCAGAGTTACTGGAATGCATCCTTTTAAATGATGGAGACAGGAAGAGCTCAGAACTGCCAGCTGGTGGTGTTTTCCTCCTCTTCTAGAAGTAGACGAAGGAGCTGGCTTGAAAAAAGGGAGGCAGGTTCATTAAGAGTTTAGGATAGGGACACAGATTTTTGAAAATATCTTTGCTTTTATTTCTGCTCTCCTATATAAACTGAATTGGCACCTTCACTTCTGTCTGCTGTTTTTCCTTCCTATGCCTTACCTTCCCTGAGTTTTGTCTCACTATTTTTTTTTTTTTTAGACTTCTCTGAGGCACTTGAGTCTTTCATCAAAAGGGAACACCAAGTCCAACTCTAAGCCCTGCATAGGATATCCACAAGCACATTTTCCTCAGGTTTATACCCTCCCCACGTGGTGGGGGCTCCTGTATCCCACAAGATGCCTGGAATGTGCCTCCTGTTGTCCTTGGGGAGACGTGGCTGCCTACCCTCTGTACAATGTACATGCCTGTTGAGGCATTTGGTGACCCTTCAGGCTTTGCAAATAGGGCTGTTTATATATTTGTGTGATATTTTCCTTAACCTTTTCCTAAAACTATGATTTTATTGCTAAGAATATTTAAATTGGTTGGGGAATTCATGTTTGATCCTGACATTTATTCTGCAGCATCCAGTGCTGCCAGGCTGCAAACGTTTACCTCGTGGATGGCTTTGCCTGGTGAGCATTGGTGTTCCTGAGTAAACCACATCCTTGCAAGTGTTTCTATCACATGGATTTTGCTTAAGATGAGCTGTCCTCCTTGCTGCAAGTTTGTGGTGTTTTTCCTTCCATCCCTTTCCTTGTGAGCTGTAGCAGAGCAATCTGGTCCCAGCCAGGTTTTCTGTGCTTGCTCACCAAGCCTATCCATCGTTGAGCAAAACCTGGTAACAAAATGTTTGATGTTCCTCCCTGCTGCATCAGTGAGCTGAATCTGGGAAACCTGCACCTGAAAGGTTTCCTATGCTGTTGGTTCAAAGGGTGTTTGAACAAGGTCGTGTCTCCTTTGTGGTGGAGCTATCCTAAAAGAAAGTGCTACTTAAAATCAAAGGGCTCTATCTATGTAAATCTATTTTACTATTGCACATTAAGGAAGCAGTTAACCTTAAGTTGTCCTTCTACTTGGAGAGAGCTGCTGTTAAGCTTTTTTTGACCTGTGGGCTTTTAGAAGTTCTAAGCACATATTAACAAAATGTGTTCTCAGGAGGAATGCAAGTAACCTGCCAGTTATTCCTGGCTGACAGGGACCTGTCACTAAGTGACACTTCCTCTGGGGAGGGGTGAAGTAGACATGAATGAAGCCTTTCTCCTCCCTGAAGGAATCCTGCCAGTTGGCAGTGGCTGTTCCAGCAATGGGTGGCTTTGGCAGGCAGCAGGGTGAGCTGTGGTTATTGAAATATAGGCTGAAGTAGCAGCAGCTGGCAGCTTGAAGAATCTCTGACAGTGTGATGATAACCTGTCTAGTACTGTCATCATTTGAGCTCAGCAGGACCAGAAAAAATCCTGATCTATCCCGAGGATATGGAAAAGCTGTGAGTTTTTTCTACTTTATCAAGGAATGGTTGTTTTCTTACAGCATGAAGGATTGGTTTAGCATTTGCAGAAATAAAGCTGGAGCATCTTGACTGGCCTCTAAGGCCAACCTGACCCAAATTTTACAGTTCCATTTTTAGTGTGAAAATAAAAATGAATTTGAGCATCAGGTTTCTTTCAGAAATCTTATTGCTGCAGCAAACAGCTTGTCCCTTTAATGGGAAGGAGTGGGTGTTGCCCCTCTCCCGTTTATTGTGTGACTTCAGCAGTTTGTTTCAGCTTGGTGAAGTGAGTAGATGATCTGCAGTGCAACTGGGAGAAGAAGAGATGAAATACTAAATGTCAGTGGATGATTTCCATGTACAGAAGCAGGCAATGTTCCCCAGTGATAGGGACATCTGGAGCTCTGAAGATACAGGGCCAGCAGGGACAACTTTTCCCACCTGACAGGTCAGCTAGTCCTGCAGTCACCACAAGACCACAAGCAGGGTGCCCAAGTGCTGTTTAAATGAGCACCTCAAAAGCACAGGAGTGAGGAAGGCAGTGTTTCAGTCTGGGCTGAAGACCTTTTCTCTGGTCCCTCAGAGCATTTGGCTGGCATTTTAGAGAGTAGCATTATTGACTGTCCAAATGAATTATTCTACACAGCCAGATTGAAGCTAAATAGGCCCCAGTTGTCCCTTCTGGAAAGGATTTGTACTGAAATGAGGACTAATGTGGTGGTCATTGAGAGATGAGGATGCCAGACAAATTCGTTTCAGCATTTAGACTGGAGAGAAGGCACAAATTTGTATTTACATCTTGAAAAGTGAATGAAGCCTGTCTTTTTCTGGTGAGTGGAAAAGATGCACCAGAGAGATTGATATACTCATACACACAGCACTGATGTCTTTCTGGAGCTAATCCCAATAAAGGATATTGTCCAAATAAACCAAACCATGCGTATGGCAGAGCTCTTGTATCTCGATAAGCTTGACAATCTGCACAAAGTATGGGCTGGAATCAAAAGTGTTGGAGTGAAAGGCACTCTTGGGAATCATGGGCACCTCTTGAATTCTGGAACAAAGCTTTGTATTTCAGTTCAGTCCAGTGCTTTGTTCAGACAATCATTATTTCTCATTAGCAGGTACCTAAAATTGCTCTGGAAGCTGTCTTGTACAAATGTAATAAAGTATGTTCTGAGTATTTATACAGTGCCAAGTATTAATTAACATGAAAGATACCAGCAATTGACTGAACCCTCTGCAAGTAATTTTGTTAATGTTTAATCCTTATTAATGACATACTATAATTATTTGGGTACATGTTTTCCTAGCACATTTAGCACTCTTGGGCTCCATCATTTCCTTCACAATAGAGATAAGCTAAACCTCAGGAATAAAGCTGAGCTCCAGTTTTCCAGCTTCCAGCTCAGCCTGCAAGCACTCCACTTAGAAGGAGCTGCTGGAAAGGGATGGCAGCATAGAACCCCTCCCTGGGGAACTTTTGAATGCAGGTATGGATTTGGAGCTGGGGAGAGAGGCCAGTGTTTTTCTAATAAAACCAAATCCTGTTTGAAGGTGTTTGCCTGACTCCTTGGAGCCCTTGAAAATCCCATCTGGGAAATCTGCCTCGTTTTGTTTTTAGCCAGATTTGATGTTCCAGCAACATACCTGATTAAAATTTGCATGATGGAATGAAAGGATTCTTAGCACCTGATGAAAACTGAGTGTCTCTAGGGCTGCAGTTCTGAGCTACAGGTCTGTGATGCTGTGGTGTACATGCCAGGTTGCCATTGAATTATGTTTTCAAATGGCACAATTCCTTTTCTAGCCCCCCTCTTCCCCACCAGCCCTTAGATGGAGAGATGGAAGGCTTCACTGAGTGTGTTATCAGCAACCTGGCATTCTCTGAATGGGGGATGATAATAATGTGATGACCTTCCAGTGATAAGAGTTGCAAAGAAAAAACAAAGAGGTAAGGAAGATAATTTACACGTGCAAGGACAAAATGTACAAATTATATCAGAGATAAAGAAATGCTCAGGTTTATGAGGATGCTGTTTGGTTGTATGTGATGTTATCACAAGATGCTGTAGCTACTTTATCTTGCATGTAATATACAGACTAGACATGAAAATTAAAAAATCCAAATCAAAAGAGCTCGTGGGAATTAATTATTCTTTCCTTGAATGAAAACAGGAAGAGCTAGACCAGAGTAGTGAACCCTCTGTAGCCTATTGGCAGGCAGTGCCTTCCTGGTGTGGTGGTTTTTTTTGTTTGGTTTTTTTTTTGTCCTTCTTGTTTGTTGATGCAGGAGCAGCAAATTTCAAGCAGTTATTAGCAATAAATGCCTTTGAAAGTGTGCAGCTCCACAAATGCCTCTGTATTATTGCAGTAAGTGTTAAGAGTTACACACTGATAGAATAATATTTTGGATCTAGAATAATGGCTTGTTAATGTCAGGAGCGGAGAAGAGAAATGAGCAATGAATTTTGGTTCCTGAAGCAATGTTTCATTAACTGGGGAAAAACCTAACCCTGCATAGCTGCAAAGTTTGGCAGTGCAAGCAAGTAATTACTTTGCTTTCTACCAAATAAATTTTGATTTTCAATAATTACAGGAAACACATAAATGTTTCTTCTGGGAATTTTTTTTTCCCCATTACTGTATTAGTTGAAAATATTTACTAATGGCTAAATATAATGAATATTACTTTTGACTATCTTAATTTTCTTTAAAAAGGAGCTTGCTGAAGGCACTTCTAATTCATCCCAATTACTGCATCACACAATTCCTGTAAAATTCATAATTAGACATGATGCTTTTTTGAGTGCAGAGCAAGAAGCTTGCTTTGCTAATAAGGTGTGATTTCCCCAGTCACCTTTTTAGTGACAAATGCTTTTATTACCACAAGTACTGTGGAGCATGCAGCAGAAGAGTTAAAGGAGTTGATTTCTGTAGTGCAGGGGGCTCCTGGCAAAACCCTGATGGGAGGAACTCCTTGGCTGAGACACAAAGTGGTGGCTTATCAAGGTAGGGTATTAAGGGTGTCAAGCAGTGCACAGTAATCAATAAACAGCCTAACAACCTAAAATACTTAGAATAACAAATGTCTCTGGCCACAAGAGGCTTGTTTTATTTAATTCAGAAATATTAAGCAGTTTGTCTAACTGCACTTGGAACACATTACAAGTAATGTGTATGGAAATGAGGATAACACCTTTGCTAATTTACTGAATTACAGAGTTAGAAGAGTGCATCAATACCTGATAGCTGCTTTTTTCTTTTTTTATTAAAAACTGCAGCCTTTTGCTGGAAATTATATTGACCACAAAATGGAGTAAGGCACCTAAGTCTGTCAGTAAAAGCAAAAGCAGTGATGTAATGAGAGATAATGATGAGTATAACACAGCCTTTCCTACTGTGCAGCCATAAACCCACTGCCATGGTGTCAAAGGCAACTAAACAAAATGTGTCCAGTGTCTCTGGACATGGCCTTATGTGAAAAGAGAGCTTTGCTGATGGCTTGTAGTTCTGCTTAGTTACCCTTTTAGTTGCTTGCCATGATGGGGAGGATGCTTCACCTGGGTAGTTTTCTGGAGCTAATTTTGCACAAAACCCTCCATTGGTAAGTATGTGGTGATGACAAAATTGTCTCTGTGCACAAGTTTGATACAGAAAGGATGTTCTTCCTATTACATAAATAGACCAGGTTGGCTCAGTCTTCAGATCTACCGATTTTTTTCTTTGTTCTAAAAGCTAGAAAAATAGCTTGACGCTTGTAAAAATAAGCATTAATATCTTCTTTTTTCATCTTTAGTGCTTTTGGATGTCAAACTCTTCTCTTAGCTCTTCTCTTAGCATATAAATAGTCCCTATGGATTACATTGTAGTTTTTATGGGGGGACTTTAAAAGGTATGGATTAACAATTCACCATTCCCAGTTAAATCTGTTATGAGAATTAAAAGAAGTCATTAGTAACTATTCAGTGTGTAAAGCCAGGGAGAGATAAGATCTTCCTAATTAATTGATCATTGTAGTGTCGTTCTCAACATATGGGATTATCAAGTAAAAAAGGGGCATGATTTCTTTTTTAGGGTACTCATTGGTAGAGTTGAGAATAAAAACTCCTCCTGGCTCCTCAAATGCACATGGTGTTTACTGGACAGTGTGGGCAGGATTGATCTTACCCTGTTCTGGCCACCCAGTCACCATTGTGGGGGGAAGATTTAGCTGTTCTGTGTCCTGGAATTCCAGATTGCGCTGGATTTCAGTGAAACTGGAGTGAAGGGCAAGAACAATTTGGATATTTCAGCGAGGAAAAAAAAAAAAAAGATTCTCAGATCATGCCTTTTATGTTAATTTTTTTTTGGTCTACCCATGAAGTTTTTCCTCTGTTTGGCAGCACAGAGCACTGTGGCAGTCAAGGACAGACCTGAACTGAAACCTGGCTACTCCCCCAAACCCTGGGGTGCAGTCACAGCCCTCCCATTTTGGGAGGGAGAATTAAATGTTGAGCTTGTGTGCTGAAGAGCAGGGCTGGAGCTCTGAAAACAGCTGTACTCTAGAAATCCACGTGCAAGTTTCCCCTAATAACAGAGGACACACAAGCCTCAGGCTGCCTTGGAATCAGCAGCAGTGCTTTCAGCAGACCTGGGGTCAGGTGTTCTCAGTGCCAGGGTGGGATGTGTTGCTGCTGTATTAGGCAGGAGGTCAGATGCAAGGCAGTCACACCCCCACCAAAAAATCTGAGCATTTTACTGAGTCCCAAAACCAATGTATGAACAGGGACTATTCAGTTTTAACTGGAAACATGCCAAATAATTAGATTTCTCCCTAAATAGCAGGTGCTTATTGACTGCCAGCAATGCTCTGATCCTTTGTAAGTCATAAACCAATTGATTTAAATACTTTTATTGTGTTAATCTATCTCAAATGGGGGTTACCCTGGCAGAAGTTTATACAATGGCTTAAAATAGGATCTCTGAATGCAGAAGAGGAGGACTGTTAAGGAAAGTAATCAACGTTACTGAAAATAAAATTTGTTCATGTGAGCTGGGAGTGCTGATTGAACACATGAGCTCCACTTAGGTTTTGTTGTGTGATAGTTTATTTTTTTTTTAATAACACTGCAGGCTAATTGTGCTGGTAAAGAGAGAATCACTGGAGTAGAGATTTTTTGGAGTGTTTTATTTATAGTGTCTTAGGAAGGATGCAGGGTGGGTTCTATGTGAAATAGCTGTTCTGCCATACACTTGCCAAGTTATAGAAGAGAAAACCTCCAAACTGATGTTGAAATTAAATAATATCTGTTTGATGTTAGTCGTTTCCAAAATGTCACACTTAAAATTTAGAATAACAGATTAGCTTTGACATATGAACTTTATTATTAAAATTACTCCCCCCCCATCTGACAATAGAATTTTCTTTACACTTAATAAAGACATTTTAAAGAAAAATGTATTTCAAAGCCTTAGGTCTCTTTAGGAGCCCTGAAAACTATGCATATACTTTGTCCTGAATATATATCCATAGATGCAGTAAATTGTGTTCTACATGAACTCCTGCAGCTGCGTGGCAGAGCAACAGATACCTGTGAATGTGCAGTGGGGTTGGGTATGCCTTCATTTTAAGAAGGGTAAAGTAACTCTCTGCTGTTCGTAAAAGCTCTTTTTGTTGTTGTTGTGGTTTTTTTTTTTTTTTTTTTTTTTTTTTTTTTTTTTTTTTTTTTTTTTTTTTTTGTTTTTTTTTTTTTTTTTTTTTTTTTTTTTTNTGAACCAAAATAATCAATTTGCTTGTACAGCTTAGCTGTGGAGTAGTGTGCCATTTTTGGAGAACTTACATTCTTGACTGGAATGCATTTAAATTTTTTTAACAGCCTTCTATCTTCCACGGTTTTCCCTCACTGTTTTTTATGTACAATAGTTGAATTATATGGGCAAGATAAGGATGCTGCTCATTGAAAAATGTGACAGGCTAAGATTAACCTGTCCAGAATTGTCTGATGGAGCAGATACTGTTCAGATTAATTGTATATTTAGTCTTTAAAAGCTTTTCAACACTAAACCAAAGCTCTTCACTTATTCTAACAATGTTGTTGCATGAGATCAAAATCCTTGTGCGTTTTCAGTAAGCCATGGTCAACAGGAAGGCACCAGAACACTATTATACAAGAGTTTCTGCCTTCTGGAGGGCTGGAACAAGTTGTTCATGTTCCTTGAGCTCTGGTTTCAGGGCTGTTGCCTCTCCCTTGCTGCCTGGCTGGTCAGGACCCGGTGTCCCTGGTGTCTCTGGTGTCCAGCAGTGCCCTGGCTGGGCAGGACCCGGTGTCCATGGTGTCCCTGGTGTCCCTGGTGTCCAGCAGTGCCCTGGCTGGGCAGGACCCGGTGTCCATGGTGTCCCTGGTGTCCCTGGTGTCCAGCAGTGCCCTGGCTGGGCAGGCCCTGGTGTCCCTGGTGTCCAGCAGTGCCCTGGCTGGACAGGACCTGGTTTCCCTGCTGTCCCTGGTGTCCAGCAGTGCCCTGGCTGGGCAGGACCTGGTGTCCCTGGTGTCCAGCAGTGCCCTGGCTGGGCAGGACCTGGTGTCCTTGGTGTCCAGCACTGCTCTGGTGGCTGAGGACAGACTGCATGAAGGAGATTATTCTCTCTGGCCACCCAAGGAGCCTGCTCTGGGGGCACCTAGCTGAGGTTTTGCCCTGTCCCCTGGCAGAGGGTTCTCTCTGATCCTCAGCTCAGGTCTGTCTCTACCTCAGGCAATTTATCCTCTAGGGCAGTGCTTGTGGATTTTGGTGAGTAGGAAGGAAAATGTGAAGAGAAGGCCAGGTCCATTTGGAGATGGAAAGTAGAGCAGGGATGATTTGCAACAAATGTTGCTGCTAGGGGATGTTTGGTGCTTTTGTGGATTTGTTTTCCTTTGAGCTGTGCTATAGGGCACTGGTGGTGAAGGGGATTGCTGGGGTCCCTGCCAGCTTCTGTTCTAAACCTGATGGTGGCTGCAGACAGAACGGCCCAGGGCTGGCTGTGGAAGAGCTGCCCACTCTCTTTGTGCTTTTGGACCTGAGGAAACCCAACTGCTGAACTGGAGTGGGCAGGCAGGGAGCTGCAGCTGGGGACAAGTAGAGCCTGGACACAGCTTGATGACCAGCCAGAGACTCAGCTGGGAGTGGGCACCCTCTGAGGGCTGAGACATGGGGATGGGACATGGCCTCTTGAAAGGGGACAGAATGATTTGGAAAGGAGGCCTAAAAGGCTTTTATAGGTGCTGGTTCAGGGGTCACCTGTTCTCTTTATTGTGTTTTTATTGAAAAATCCTTAGCAGAGCCCTGCAAGTGATCACTAACTTGTCACTGCATCCTTTGAGCCTTTGGAAAGATATTTGTTATCAGATCTGACAGAGCTGTTGCTGTTCCTCTTGAAAACCTACAGATCTTCTGAGTTAAGGCTTTTCACTTGCCAAGGCTTTAACTTGCCAAGTTAAGGCTTTTCACTGCTTTCCACTGTTAGAAGGCCAGGGCTCTGAAGCCAATATCTTCCCCCAAAGGTCTGAGGTCATTGGGTTTGTGATAAACTCATTCTCTTAATTGTTTGCATTCACCAAATCAAAGCTCCTTTTCTGCTCTTAGATCCCACCAATGGATGGGACTCCTGGAAACCCCTGAGGGGTGGCTGAGGTTTTGTCCAGGATGGAATTTTCAGCATGGATATTGAATGGGATTGTGTGAAACTCCCGTGAGGATCTGGAGATGCAGTGCAAGGAGAGGATGGTGGGGAGTGACTCACAGGAGACAAGTTTTGTGTCCCCTACTCAGGGGCTGGGACTAACTGACAGAAACAGAGATGTGAGTGAAGTGGAGCTGTCATAACTTTGCTGTCTCCTGCACATCACCAAGGGTGGAATCTCCCTTGCTGCAGATGGTGGTGGAGGAGAGAAACAGACTGGGCTCTTGTTTTGAATCAAAACTCCAGGAAGCCAGTTGTTGCTTGGAGAATTAATTTGGCCTGGTGAATGTCATATTAGCACATTCAGAGCACAAAATGCCCTTTCTAAAAATTTCTATTGATTTTTATGACAAATGAAATATTGCAGAGTATGAACACAAATGTTAATCCTCTTCAACAGAGATATTACAAAATTCTGTATAATTCTAGTGAGGCAGCTGCTGCAAAGGGACTGGTGGAGTCTCAAATGTGGAGGGGCCTGATGGTAAATCTCATATATGAGAGTTTCAGAGTGAAGATATTTCTATTTGACCAATCTAAGCCCGGGTGAATCATACTGAATGCCAAATAATTATTCTCCTTTTCTAGGATTTTTATAACTGAGGCACATAAAAATCCCGAGGCACAGGTGACATCCAGTGATTTCAGTGTGCATAATTCAGGCATTGGGTTTGTAGCATTCGTGTCCTTAACGCTGATTAAGAGCTCTGCCCTGCATAATTTTATGAAGCCCTTCTGGGAATAGGTTACCATAGGTGTTATCTGAGAGGATCAGGGTTTATAACCTTTACTACTGCATGATGCACCCTCTGCATATACCCTGACTCTGCACACACCATTCTACTTGGGCTTTTGTCCCTCTTCCTCACACCATGCCTTTTTTGTGCAGTCCCTGAGGATATGAGGTCTGATTAAATTTATTTGTGTTGCTGTATCAGCAACTGAAACTGCCTGGCTCAAACTTGTCCCTGTTGCAGGGAAACGCAACCCAGCAGAACCTGGCTGCTCTGGTTCCCCTTCCTCCTAAGGAAACTCAGCTTCTCTGATCTGCATTTCAGCCTCAGCGTGCCTGGGCCTGGCAGTGACTCCAGGGACGTGGCAGATGTCAGAGCCTCAGAGGCTGGAGTGGGAGGGAATATGAAACACCCATCAGAATGATTTGGCTTGAAATGTGAGACAGCTGAAGAATTCTGGAAAGATCTGGGCTGGAAGGTGATGCTCAGAAAACATCTTCTTCCAAAGCCCTGTTGTGGGCAGGTACACTAAGGTTTTATTGAAATGGAAATACTGTGCATCTAAATTGCAGCCACTGATGCAGACTCTACAGTGTCAAACTTTGGTGACTGTACATGATTGGATTAATCTTTGCCTATAATAAATTCATGAAAATATATGAAATGCCTGCATCTATCTTGCTGCCACCTCATGGCTCTCTGGAGATTGGCATATAAATGCCCAGGAAAGATGGCGAGATCAGATGGAGCATATTGCTGTAATCTGCTGGGATGGTTTCCCAGGAAAACTTGATTATTTTACATAATCCTGTCAAAATGCCTCCTCAGGTAAAGTAGGAATGTAGTTAGTGATTTTTTTTTTTTATGTCAGTCTCTCCCTATTTAATCTATCCTTGCTTTTTGTATAGCTCTTGAGCTAACATCTCCCCCATCTGTTTTTTGACTCTGAGATGTTGTTTACACTTGCATAACCGCATTTTAATTTTGATGTCAGATCTTGGCAGGTGCTTATGTGTATGGAATAACTCTGGCCCTTCAAGAGGTGAATTGTAAGATATCAGAGATACTGCCAGGATAAATGCACCTGCAGTGAAGTTTCCCAGTCACTAGACTGTGATAAATGATGCCTCCTTCTATATTTTTGATGCTCAGAGAAATCTCGAACTTATATTAAGTTGTGCCTTTT
>VXBQ01002372.1:202713-322841 GCA_013400175.1 Phainopepla nitens
TAATGGCACTTTAAGGGCTGTGAGTGTTTCTTACCAGGAGATGTTTAGAATAAATAATGCTTAGCTCTCTAGCACTGCCTTGTGACTGTCCTGGATGGAGATTAAAGAACTTGGAATCTGAATATTCCCCTTGCACCACCCCCTGCTGTCCTTCCCCGAGTGTAAAATTCCAGACTTGCTCTGGATGCAGTCTGGATTGAGACAGGCAGTCAAGAAATGTCAGATGCTCAGGGTTCCTGTGGCACCTTGCAGCTGGCTTAGTGGAGCAGGATGTGCAATGCAGATCTATGTGCAATTAGGACTGAGGGATTTTTTTTCTAGAGAAGAAATTTGCTGAATTTTTTGAGGAGACAGATCTCTTAAACTTGGGTTGCATCTTTTCAGACATAATCCAGTACTCCATAAGTGGTAGAAAACTTGTCAGGAATTGGTTAATTGGTTGGTTGTTTAGCCTTTGAAATGGGTGTTTGAAGTTAGGCTGTTCTTAAAATTCTGGTCCTCAAAAATCCTTCAGAGGTTGATCTGAAAAGGGAATTTACATTTGTATTCCTTTAAAAACCTGAACATTCTTTTTGCATGAGTCAAATGAACTTCTAATATATATTTTGGTTCTTTACCAACCCAATATATACATTATTCATGCGTATACATGCAGATCTGCATCTCCTGATAATTATAAGGAACATCCTGAGTAACAGAGGTTTTTATCCTGGTGTAGGGAAGTGACTCATGCAGCAAGAAAAGCTCCTCATCTTTCAGCCTGTGGAGAATGATACCCTAGAAAGGGCTTGCATGACCAAAGAAGAAACTGTTGTAAGTGAACTTTGTTGAAAAAGAAAATTCTGTTCTTCCAGAAAAATCTGCTTTTGTAGGTCCACTGTCAGATTTTGTTACTGAAACTACAGATAAGATCTGAATGTTCTTAGGTACAGCAGTTAGATTCAAGCTGAAAAATGTAAATTACAGGTTAAAAGAGCTGTTAAAAGTATTTAAGAGAGGATGTGGAAGGGAAAATAGAAGCAAAAGGGAGAGCCCTTGGGTGGTGGGTGGTACAATATTTTTGTTTCTAGGAAAGGAACAGTTGTAAGCAGAATTTTTGAAATGTGTGTAACTTTTAATAAGGATGCATAAAACCTAAAAGCTCTTGGGGAAAAATCAGTTCTATAAGTAGAAGGATCTAATTAAAGTCCACCTACATGGTTTTGTTGGAAAAAACCCTAGGCAAGCCAAGAGCTTTCTCCTGAGATTATAAATTGGGATATAATCGCATTAATTTAACTTCCCTAAACTGTTTAAAGATTCTTGATTTGGAAATGCACAGTGTTTTGATTCTGAAGTACACGGATAAGAATGGGCAAACTGAGAAATCTCGAAGGCAGATGCCAATAGGACATCATTTGCTTGGTCCAGAGTTCTGGGGGACGTGTTCCAGGACCTGAGGATCAATGTTCAGTCCCTGATCACAAAGGAACTTAAACACTTAAAATTGTTTGGGTGTGGCAGGTGAGTTGTGCTAAATAAAGCCTGATTTTTGTCACATGCAGCACAGTCTAAGATGTGGGCTGTGAGAGATGTTGAATGAAATGTATATCCTGAGAGGGGGGGGAAAAAAAAATCCAGTAGGGATTCTTGGAAGGGGAATATCCTGGACAATCAAGAGAAATGTGGTACCCCAGAAAAACAGGAACATGTGGCACTCTGGGCAATATTGAGCAGAAATTTGGGGAACAAGAGGCAAACATCTGTTGCAGATAGTCCTGGAGACTTTTAAAATGGAAGCTGAAAAATTCTAGGGTTTGGGAAAAAAAAAAATAAAATGCTTCAGAGGTTTCAGAATGTGTCTTCAAGTGAAAAACATATGAATTCAATCCACTTAGTGCATGAAAAGAAGATTGACAAGCTGCTTGATTAAAAGGCATTCATGGGGATAAAATACTGGGTGTTAAAAAGCTCTGGAAATTAGTGCAGAGATACACAATGTTTTTAACTGAGTGTGGAAAGGAAGCTGAAACCAGAGTCAAGTAAATCCACATTAGATGGAAAGCAAAATACATTTGTATCCATGAAAAAGTCATCATAGGAGATAAAAAAAACAGGTCACTACTATATTTTTTTCACTTGTATTGCTAAAAAAGGACTAAATAACTTTCTGGGAGAGATTTTAATAAAACATGCATTCTGCTAATGGCAACAAAAATCAGTTGGCAGCTCATTTTTTTAATGGAATGGGAGCTAACCCACACCAGATTCAGGTACACAAGTGATGGCCACATGCTTTCCAGGTCAGCAGCACTTGCTGAGTGAATAAAACTGTCCTCTCATAATATTCTAGTCTTTATCTGAAGTAGTAAATAGCAGCCAGGTGTTGATTTAATAAAAATATTTACCCAGGGTTAGCCAAGTCTATTGATGCAGAATGCCTACAGTACCTGCAAGTCTGCTCTATTTGTCCAGTTTGGACCAGAATTTTCCTCTTTCAGTAGCTTAGATCCTATGCAGCATTCAGAGATTAATTTTCATGCCCTCTCAGCCTCTGACCAGGTGTTACCTTGCTCCTCTTGATTGAAATCCTGACTGGGTCGACCTTAATGCATCTCCCACCCTCTGTGGAGTTACCTGCTGTTTCTACATTTGAAGCTGTGTAACTTTGCTGGTCAATATTTCTATTCCTGTCTGCAGACTTTTAATTGCCCCTTTGATCCCTCAGCCTTCCCAGCTGGGTGCTTGGTCTCTGTGGCTCAGATCTGCACTGTTTTGCCCTTTTGCTCTTCCAGCTCGTCAGTTTGCTCCAGCTCAGTGGCCTCTGTGGGTGGCTTTGCTGAACATCTACAGCACAGTCCTTTGTTGTGATATCCAGGCATCTCCCTCCTGCCAGCAATGAAGTGTTGTGGTTAGAAGGTATTTCATAATAATGTGGTTTTTTTTTTTTTTCTCCTAATAACCCTCTGATCTACCTGCTAGTATTTCTGTCCTGCTGTTCCTGATCTGTAAATGCTGTGTGAGTCAATTCATTTGTGCATCATCAGTATTACAAAGCCTCTTGTTTACACCAAACCTTTCAGGTGCTGCTGGTACCTACATAAACACAAATCCCAGCTACACCTTTGTGCCACAGAGGCCACTGAGATTCCTTTTGCCCTTTACCAACAGAGTGCATGTTTTAATCCATCCTCTTCTGTAAAAGTTTTAGGCACTAAACTCACTGCTGCATCCAGAACTCCTGATTCTTCAGCTTCATTTGACTGCAGCTTTGCCCTACCTGGTTGTGGGTGTGAGTCTGTGTGGATCCTCAAGTGCATGCACTGAGTCAGTCTCCTGAAGCCTCAGTTCAGAAATAGATGTGTTTTACACTGTAGTAATGGTGCTCTGTCTAATTCCCTTGTAAAAGCAGTGTTAAAGCAGTTTTCCTGAGCAGGGAATCATGGGCAAAGCTGGAAACTGAAGCACCAAGCTTCTTCCCAACTGTGACTGGTTTGCTGCTAGAATTAATAAGTTGCTTTCATTCTGCTTTCAATTTACTCCAGTAATGGCATAGATTGGATGGAAAATCAGCTGATAATTAGCAAGTTTACTGATCACTGCAGCACATTAATTATTTGTATTTGTAATGCTACTGCCATGTGTATTTTGGGCAAAACCCACATGGAAAGAAGGTTCCCTATGTCACTAGGTAGACTGGATGACTTTGTTTCTGAGGTGGTATTGTGGTAGTGTGTTTTTTTTTTTTGTTGTTGTTGTTGTTTTTTAATTTTTAATTTTTTTTTATCCTGTCTGTGGTACTTTGGCAGCACTTTCAACACTGGTAGTCAGGCTGAATCTAGGAGTTCTGAATAAAGAAACTTTGGCTTTGTGTCTTCAGTAAACATGCTTGAGCCCTAGGGATTTTTTTGTTATACAATTGAAATCTAGATGACCTTCTGACAGCTTGTAGTTGTTTCAAATAAATTTTATCTAGTTTCAGAAAAGACTATAACTGACTTGGAACTCCTACCAAACTCTGGCAGAACCTTGTTGGGAGGAAAAGCTCACTTCTATTACAAGGTACAAAGATCTGTGTTTGCTTACCTGAATTTAAGGAGAGAACTTTGGTCTTATTCCCTTATCTAAGAATACTTCTCTGTCTTTATTGTCAATGCTGGAAAATAGGTTAAACTAAATGAAGAGCTACCAGTACTTAGCCTTAGCTTATTATGGTGATTCTTTCTTTACTAATTACCGATATTTCTACAAAACACTTGCGATGGCTATTTCTGTGGCCAGATTGAGAGACAGGATATGCTTAGGAGCCTATCTGTTGAAATGATGTAATAATAGCATTTATCAGCTTTTCTACAGGTTGGCAGAACAACCAGATCACAGCTACTGCAATGACATCAAGCTAAGATGCCCGGCAGAGATGCTGGAATGACCATTTTAGAGTGGCTTTCACTGTAGCCTTTTCCTTAGAGGTGCCTACAGGACAAAAGTAGAGGCTTAGCAGGGGGAGAGGATGGAGGAGAGAGCAGCCTGAACACCAAGCAATAACGTGTACTGGGAGATATTTGGAGGAGTAAGATTTGAGGCTGCCACTGCAGGTTGCCTTTCCTGCAGCTGCTGCCCTGCCCCTATCACACAGCAGGTCAAGAGCTGCTGAGGCCCCAGCCCTGGCTCTGTGCAGAGCTTGATGTAAACCAAGCTGGCTTTATTGTCATATGGAACATCACCACTTAAGTATCTGCATAATTAATAGCCCCCAAGGGTGAGAATCAGATTTTTCTTCTACCTGCAGTTTTAAGGCTGTACACTAAAAGAAAAGCAGAAGTTTCACTCTGAATTGAGGACACTTATTCCTGAATGTCTCCCTACAAGAAAACTTCATCTATGCATTTGTGTCCAATATTTAAGGTCAGGATTGTATAGAAATAGGTGTTATAAATACTTTAAAGTAGTGTCATTTTATTGCTAAAGTAGGTAGAGTAAAATCTGCAGAGGGTATGTGGGAGAACATGAGCAAAAGCATTTGCCAGGCTGCTGAGCTCATTTTCTGTTAGTTTGCTTCCTTTCATTTGATATGAAAGTGGTGTAAAGAGGAAAAGAATCAGATCCATTTAGGGCAACCAAATACATTGTTCATGTTGGCCTGTGGGACAAAGGATTAATTTTCTTCGAGCAGAGAGAAAGCTCAAAAGTTCTATCAAGTCCTACACTAGGAATTTAGAGTATTCTTGTTCATCTATCCTGCTTTTGCTTGAGAGCTGATTTTGGCTTCATGTGCTTGTAATTGAAATTTGATGTTGTTCATATTATAATATCGTTGGTATGCAAAATGGCACACACTGACTGTTTGATTTGTAAATGGCTGCTTTAAAATGGATGATCTTGAATATTAATGAAGCAGGCTTTCAAACAAACAAATTGCCATTTTCTTCTCCTGTCCCTTTTTTTTTTGATGTAGGTGCAAAGGGTTTGACAGTATGGAAATTATGAAAATAAGCAAATTCATTTCATCAAGTGCACCATTAATTATTCATTAACTATTTGAAAAGCAACATCTCAGCTCTGTGTGTGTGTATATATATAGTGTCATTCACTATCTACTCTATATAATGTTCTCTGTCTTGATTTCAGTAGGTGTTCATTATTCATTTTTATCAAAATTTAGTCAGAAGACTGTGATTCCCTTCATCAAAAGCCTTTGAACTGATAAGACATTGCTGCTCCTGATCTAACTACATGGGCATTTCTAGTGATGTATTGTGTGCAGTGTATGCCTTTTATCAAAGCAGGACACAACATGGCTTTACAGCTAAATTAAAGTTGCCTTCATACTTAAACTGAACATTCAGTTCATGTTGTGCACCCTGTTCTGTAGAGCAGGTTTGTTTCATTCCACATTGATTTATATCCTCAGAAATCTGTATTCCAACCCTGAAGAAGAGATTAGAAATTGCATTGCAATGAACTTCTTTAAAAAGGCCAAGTTCTGTCATGTAATGAAGTAAAAGAAAGATATGAAGTAGAACTTGTTTAAAAGCAAATTATGGAATAGTCATGAAAGTTATCCTGTCATTGCCAATAATACAGTATAAAATGATAAAATCAGCACAGCAAATGACTTTCAGTAGACTGTCCTAGGCAGAACCAGTGTTGCTTTGACTGTAAATCCAGGTGTGAGATCTAATGCTAGGATGTCATTCTGAGAACCTTTGTAAGCTGGTTTGCTTTACTTGAGGCACTAAAATTATTATTATATGCACTTGTAAGTACTTTTATGTACTTACAAGTGCATATAAGACTTATGGAAGTGGGATTTCTGACTCTTGCTGGACTTTCAACATTATTATTTTGACCTCATCTCTTCTTACCTGCAAGTTCTGAGTCTCATGCAAAATTAGATGCAATTGAAAATCAATAATGTCTGAATGAGTGATGTTGAAAAATAATTATCAAACATCCAGTCAGTTAGACAATGGAATCATACACTGTGCTAGATGGGAGGAGGGAAGGCCATTATCAGCAAAAGTTGTGCAGCTTTCAAAGAGAACAGATGCCCAAAGACAAAGTTGATAATAAAATCAGAAGCATCCCAATCTGTGTAATTTATTCACTTTACTAAGCTCTCAATCCAATTTGCCATATGCTACGGGATATAAATTTTGAGTATATGTTCTGTTTTCTCTTATGTGCTTATCATTACACAAAAATATGAAAAACTTCACCAGGAGAATGTTAAGGTTCTGGTGGGAGCAAGGACATTTCAGAGGTTCCTCCTTTGATTATAACGGGCCTTGAGTCTGAGTTTGGCAGCTCGGGTTGGTAGTGTGTTGTATGGACTGTGGGTGGCTAATAATCTGCCAGTAAACTGCATCCTCTCGACCCTGAGAGCAGCAAAGGGAAAAGGAGGCTGGGATCTGAAATGATAATTTGCTTTTCCTGGTGAAAGCTCTATGGGGAAGTCAGAGAAACAGGGTGAAATATTGGCTTCCACCACTTTCCCTGGGCTTGCTTGTATGGGAAGGTGTGCAGTGGTTCTGGCTCTGTGTGGCTGTAGTGGGGAGCTGGAAGAGCTGATGCACCCTCTGAGCTCCACAGGGATGTTTGTGGCCATGAATAAACATTCTTGACATAGGAAGTCTGGAATCATAGAAGTAGTAGGGGTTTTGGGTAGTATCCTGTTCTGTCAGCTGAGTTAGCCTGCACTTGCTAGACCTCTGCAAATCTGTGCTCTATCCAGATGAGACCTGCTCCACTGCCAGGGAGGTTTCTCATGTGCAAATAAATATTTCTAGATTGTGATTCTCCAAATGTTAACTGGGGACAGCAGAGTTGCTTTGTGCTTCATGTCCTCAAGGGATTTGCCTGTCATGGGTTTTTTGGAATATGGGAAAATCATGTAGGAATGGCAGGGAGCTAGAAGCTAATAGGGAAACATGTTTATTTTCAAAGAATAACAGAGCACTCGCTTAAAGTCAGACAATCTAGAAATGTGTTCAGAATGCATAATTCAGCAAACACTAAGGAATAAACCTTGAAATATGAAGAAACTAAGCCTGCAGTTAAGTTAAATATCCAATTAAGCTATCTGCTTGGCTGCAAAACATCATCCTGACAGACAATTTGTTCTGGGCAAGTCAAACATTTCAGCTATGAATTTATACAGGGCAATTAAAGAAACTAATCTATATTTGGTGTAAGTGGTAAATTGGAAAGCTTCAGAATTAATATGGAAGTTTAGATGGTGTGGACTTCCTTGCAGTCTTGCCACAGTATGGGGAAGAAAGCAGTGATTTTCTAGATGACCCTGTAGTACCATTCTTCTCTGTAGAATGTCTCCAGCAGGACAGTGCTACTGATTTCTGATTAATACTGGAGGTGCTGAGTGCCAACTCAATTTTAATAGTTAGGCACAAGAGAAGCATGCACAAGGTTACAGATAATACGTGGAACAGACTTGCAAATTGTTTTGCTAAAATGGCACCATGAAGACTCTTCTTGCCTGAAAGATTTGCTTTATTGCTGGATCCTGGGACAGGGTTCTCTCCCTGACTGTTGGATTGCTTCTGGCTCTCAGATGTGCAGCTCAGTTGGTGGCTGGACCGTTTGGCTGGCACAAAATCACCAGCAGCATCTTCCCCCTGCAGCAGGGCCAGCACAGGGCTTCCCAGCAGGGTGGGGCAGTTTGGATTTTGCCATCCCAAGACTGGTTATCTGTGGCTGGCCCGAGGCTGGGCTGCTCCTGCCCAAACGAGAAGAGCAGAGGGAAGGATTGTGCTGAGGGAGGCATCCCAGACTTAACTTTGAACCTCCAGCTGCTTCTAGAGGAAGCAGGAGCAAGGAACAATTGGAGGAATGAGAAATGACAGTATCTGTTTCTGTAGGGCTCATTTCAAAAACTTGGAACTTATCAAATGTTCAGCCTGAATGCATGTGCTACTACTGTCTCATTTGCATGCTAAGTGTTACAGAATGCTCCTAACTTTCTCTTGAAAAAATGTCTGTTATTAATTTTTATGAGATTACTGTTTATATGAGGATTCTGGTATAGAGCTGAGAGCCTATTCGTGCTTTTAAATATTTTTTTTCTGCTTCATTTGTCTCCTCTTTTGCTTAAGAAACTGTTCTCAATTCCTCAACTTCTAGTGAATGAAAATTTTGCATGCATGGGCAATTCAGGCCATGGTCTCCCTGTCTAAGCTGTAAAATATAGGGTACAGTATTATTCCTAGTACATAAATAACTGGGCTTCCTCTTCACCACTGCCCCTACTTTTGGCTCCATGGGCTTTACTTTAACCAGCCTGAGGATCTATTCCATTCCTTATCCCTGCAATGCCAGAAACACTGAGAACCTGGAAAAGGCTGTGATATTTCTGTAGCTAATATTATCTTATTGTTCACTTGTGTTCCTGGAAGCAAACCTTTTAACCCAGACTCCCTCTGCCCAAATATATCCTGATCCTAAAAATGGATTTTAGCCATTTGAGGTGTGGAGAACTGCGTTTGTGCTGATAACACGTCGACACGGCAAGTTTTAGTTTAATACAAGCTGGAATTGCTGTGCTCTATGCAGGTCTTGAAAAGCAGAATTTATAATGGAAGTGGCAGCTGACCAATAGGTAGTGGGGTTATTGAGGTATTGCTATAATAAATTGTTTTGACTTTATGAAATGATGACATAAAGAAAGCCCATTTGGTTTTAGAGCATAATTATCCCATTATTCTACTCCCTAAATTTTGTTTTACTGCTTTCTCCTAAAATAAATTTTATTACAACCATAAGCATATTAAGCCATAAAGCAGTCTGTCCCACGGGCAAGTGTTTGCAGTTATGATGTGTGCTTTGTGTGTGTAAGACAAACCATATATTTTGTGACATATGCAGGGACCATAAACTCCACCAGTGACTGAAAAACCTCAATGTACCACCATAATCACAGTTCAAAAGTTTGTACAGGTTTCCCCATTAAACCATTGCTGAACAAGCATATTTGGTACCCAGAGCACAGATGGAAGACCCATTTCCTTAAAGTTTGGAAAAGGAAACAAACAGCTGTGGCGTTTTCTGTGAAGTTGCATCCACAGTTCCTTGAAATAGCATGTTTAATGTTTTATTTTGGAGTGGCAGGTAATGGATTTGCTGGTGCTTATCCTTCCCTCACCACCACACAGGCTGGGGTCCATAAGCTGCTGTTTCACCTGGCTCCTGTTCATGGAGCTGTTCCATGGCTGCAGGCTTTGGGTTTAGAGGGGGCCAAACTGCTAAATCAAAGCAGGTGCCCCACATCCAGCCAGGCAGGCTGTCAGTGGGGGAACCTGGTGATGTAAAGATGTAGATCTGTTGTGGTGTGTCTTGGTCTTCATGGTTTGTTCTGATATCCCTGCGTTAACGGTTCATTCCCAGGTAGTACCCTCCTCCCAAGCTGTCAATCCAACCTGATACCTGCCTCTTGTTCCAGCAAGTTCTGGGTCAATCCTCCCTAGAGCCAAACCCCTGCTTGGAAATCCCCTTTGGAAATCCCCTAATCTAGGAGGCCCCCTTGGTCGGTTTGAGTTATTCCCCTCCTTTGTGTTTTCTTACTGGTTTGTGTGTTGCAAATGCCGCCTTGTGCTCCTGCCCAGTTCTCTCCCTATTTGAAAATCTGTACCCTCCCCTTGAATCTCCCCTGTATACAAGTCCCTGCACAGCAGTGTTCTCTGTGTTTCATCCCTGGACCCTGCAGAGGAATAAACCCTTTGGGAAACCACACGAAGGACCTCTCCCTCGTCCTTGCCTCCGCTTGCGCCTGTTAAATCTGTCCCGTGGTGTCACAGCCTGGCCAGCTGCTATTGTGGGTCGGTGGTAAAGAGGCAGGAAGGGCCTTTGCATGGCTTCCACAGAGATGTTTATTGCAGCTACGTGTGTGGGTAGCCCAGGGTGAAGGGCAGAGGCAGGAGGCAAAGGCAGGCCTCATGGTGAGGTCCAGGTTCAAGTATCGAGGTGGTCGGGGCAGGCAGAGGATCAATGACCAGTTATCAGGGGGAAGGAGGCAGTGCAAAGATGGGTTAGGGTGTGGGAGCAAATGGAGAAATAGGCTGGGAGTGACTGAGGGACAGGGAGGGGGCATGAGGCCGACCGAGGGAACAGACTGGGGTACACTGGCATAACAGAACAAGGTTGTGCTGTGAGAGAAGGCTCTTGTGTCCCCCTAACTTAGGGAATGCCTTTCAGGATCTCCACACCATAGAGTGTCTGTTCTAAACTGTATCCCTGATCCCCTCTGGGGAACAGCCCTCTCTGTGTGCTTCCAGGAGCTGGCTGTGACTCTGGCACCGCCTCATAGATGTATATTCGGTTTTGTTGTAGCTTCAAAATGGCATGTTGGTTGAGGAAATACTTTCCATTCCTGTGCACTTTGTCAGCAGAATTATTACCCATTTTTGAGAAAATGTAGTAGTAGTAACTTTAGTTAATATGAATCTTCATCTGGTTTCCTGATGTTTAGTTGTGTTTTCCTTTAATAGATACGGCTTAACAGCTGAAGGTGCCAGCAAGGGTTGAATCCCTATTGTGACTGGAGATGCGCCATTAGCAAACACTGCTTGTCACTTTTCTGTTTATTAATTTCTGACTCATTGAAATAATCTCTCTGTGGGTAAGGATTATTTTAAAACAATGGAGATAGGCAATAATTTGCTTGGAAAACATAGCCTAGTTATGTTCATCCAAGCAGGGAATGCCAGATAAAGAATAATAAGGCTCTGCTGTAACAAGATGCTGAAGTTCATGGAGTTCATGAAGCTTGGCCATGCCAAGAGCTCTCAGCCCAGTTCTGTCCTGGACAGCCACAGGCAACTCCTGTACTGCACTATCTACAGAAATAACTTCTGCTAATGAAAAATATTTATTCACTGTTCTGGTGATTATGAATTCATGTTGTGATGGATTCTATGCCTCTGAGAAGGAGTCGAAGTACACTGACATTAAGTGTATATTTAAAGCCACTATTAATATCAAGTAGTAAAATCTTTGAAACTCACCAAAAAATAAAAAGGGACAGGATTGAGCTGTTATGGAACATCTGTCACCTAAAGAAGATAAACCCCCTTTCTTCTGTATTTTGTATAAATAGATCCTACCTAAAGCTTGTTTGCTTAAGTTAATTCCTGTGAGGTGGGAGAGAACTAACAGGCTACATGTGGAGCACCTCACAAGGCCAATACATTATTCATGGGGAGGTATTGACTTGTGTACTACACTGCATGTGCTCTGCCTTAAATCTGGAAAGCCATAATTTATCAGTTTGACATTTTCTAAATCTTACCAAGTACTCTAATCACTGGTTGCCTGCTCTCATTGGGGTTTAGCCGGGCATTTGACCTTGCCACCATGCCTGGCTGTCTTTATCAGAAGATTGTGTTTGAAAGGAATAATCTGTAGCAGGTATCCTTTAAAGATTAATGTAATGGAAAAGAAATAATGTAAGTTTCTAGGGAATAGTTGAACATTTTTCAATTAGAGAACTGGTAACATTTTAATGAATGATCAGAAAGTTAGTCGATTAGATGTTATCCCTTTCAAAGATGTTATATTTCCCCTCCCTCCACTCCCTGCTTTCACAGGTTAATCTAGGGAAATTGGTCTTTCCTGGGAATTAAAGTCAATGCACCACTGACAACATTTTCACAAATTTGGTAAGGGTGAAAACAGTGAATTCCCAGCTTGGATCTGCCTTGTGCAGTTCATGCAGGTGATGCAGTCTGCTCACCTGAGGGCAGCTTTGGGAAACAGGAACGTGGTGGAGAGAGGCCAGAGACAGAGAACATCATCATGCTGAAAACCCACACCCTTCAAATTATGTTGGCTTGCTCCTGTAATAATCCTGGCTACTGGAAATGGGTGTGAGCTGGAAAGCTTCCAGGAAAGATCCTGCACATCCTGTGTCATGCCCTGTCTGGAAGGAAGCATTTTGTGTAGAGACCTCAAAATTTATTTGGATCCAGATGGAGTTTGGGGAAAGAAGGTACAGTTACCCTTCTTCTCAGATTCTTATTTCCCCATCTTAAACAGTTTCATCCACTGTTTGTTTAGGTGTGTTGTCATCTCTTAATTATTGTAAGAATTAATGTAAGAAATGAAATTACTTTGGTTTTTAATCTTTTTTTTTTAATACATGCATTTGCACATATGAAAAGGTTTCCTGTTAGGACTGTTCTTTTCTCACTTATGTATCATGTTTTATCTTGAAACAGAAACATTTGTCTGATACACACTTGGAAGTGCAACATTGCTTGCTTTTTTTCCCCCCTTGTTTGGTTCCTTAAGGAGAAAAGAATGCCAAGATGATCTATTGTGGGCAGTTAAGTAAATCCAGCACCAATTTGTATTCTGCACTTTTATCAGTAGAACATTTCTCATGGCCTTATCAGGGCAATTTAAAAATATGCAAACTACTGTCAGGTTCCGTGGAGAAGAGCAAAAGGATTGCTGAATAATTCAAAGTGAAGCTCTAGTGGTGGGTCTGTCTCCAGCTCTGCCTGTGTAAATGACTGCTCACTCCTAGTCTTAGATGTTGACCTTCCTGTACTGACAAAGAGATTCCTTACTCCTCTGGCAGTAACCTTTTCAATGGGATCACTTCTGTGCCATGCAGTAGTAATGGAGCCAAAATGAATAATAAATACTTTTCAAGACAGCCTGCTTGTTTCAATTAGATCATTGGATTTCCCAGAAGGGGCTCCCATTTATTGTCAGGTGTGATGTAGATGCTCATGCTGGCAAGTACAGCCTGCTGTTGTAAGAAGAAAAGGTAAATGGCTTTGCTTGAACATCATAGGATATTGAGTGACAGATAATAAAGATTTTGTGGATTGATGCTTGCCATGCAGGTGTACATTTGTATGGTGTAGTATGTGAAATAGAGCAGGGATTTTGGACTGAATATATGTGGAATCTCCAGCTGAACTGTGTCAACATTTGTGCATGGTAGCTTGGACCTGAACCTTGGGCATGTGTTGAAGATGAATAAACACAGAGTTGACAGAATTGGGTTTTGTTTGTTTGTTTTTTACGGATTTTTTTACTTTACTTTTTAGAGCTGCAATGATAGATTGGACTAACCTGATATTTGAAATAGTCAGGAACCAAAAGCATTCATAACACTTTTCCATCTATAAAAAAAAAAAGACATTCTCAAAGTCTTTATATAGACCCCGAAAAGCTTCCACCCTTTTTTTGACATATTTGAAGGTAGTAGGAAAGGTGAAAGGTTTTGAGGTTAAAAAAAAAAAAAATTAGCATGTAGACTCCAGAATATATAGAAGACTGGAAATGCACTAATGGTGCTAAAGCTGTGAGGGGGGTTATGGTTCCATTGCAGGGCTGGGTTGCCTTGGAGAGGAGCCCACCCCACCAGGCATTTCCTCCAGGGCTTTGCAGAGATTTTGTGTTTCTGGGTAGCTCACTGATCCCACCACTCCTGCCTGCTGGTGGGGATTCTGCAGGGCTGCAGGTGAGAGGTTGCACATAACTAAGCAACTAAAATTTAGCTGAAATGATGGGGGAGGGACTGTCAAATGTTACCCAATGCTTCAGGCTCCAAATGGATGTGGCTCCACACCAAAAATAAGTGATGCCTGGAAGTATGGCTGCCTTTTCTGTCCACAGAAAGGAATTCCTTGTGATGTTTCCATCAGTAGACTTTGGGCAGAAGGGTGAAAATCTCTGTGTCTCTTACCTTGCTTTAATTTTGGTTTGACTTAGATTTAGTTATTTATGCATTGCTATTAAACTATAATAAGGGAAAATTTTCTGTCTGGTTTAAGTAGCTGAATGAGCTATGGCCATTTATGACTTTTTTTTTAGCCGATTATAAAATCTGACAAACCTATTAAGTGGAAATTTAAAATGAAGTTCCTCTGCTGATAGTTAAGTAGCGTATTGTTAACAAAACCTTCTGCAGGATTCCTGCAGGCATTTCTCACAGGGTAATAAGCAACCCTGATTCTCCTCCTGTGCAGCAGAACAAAAGTCCTGCTTTTATAGCTTCGTGCAGGGTTTTATGCTTGGTAATAACATGAATTAGTTTCCATTGATGAATTATGTTAGAAGAAATATCCTGTTTTCTGGTATATCTTGCCTAAATACCTTGGCTGGCTGGCTGACTGCCCTGCAGGCTGCCTTGTATGGCAAGAGTCTGCAAATAGACTAATCATAGTATTTTAGTGAATCTAAAATGATTTATTTTCTTTTTTTTTTTTCCCTCAAAAGTTCCTTGCAAAGGCAGTGCATTTCTTGTGGCTCCATGTGGAGTTTGTTCAGCCTTTTCATACTTCAGCCAGGGGATTGCATATTTTTTATGGAAAGGAGAGAGAGCCATGGTGCTGAAGCAGAGGGAAATGACACAGGCTAGTGACAGTTCCTCTCTTTATCTCTACCCTTCCTGAAGCTTAGTTAAATTGAACAGCACGTGTCCCAGCTAAGGGCAGTGTTACCTGTCTGACTGGCACATAAACTCTGGTATGTGTGTCTGTACTTCCTTCTGAGACCAGCACGCCCAGATACTGGTGTTGAATGCAAAGAATTCCTCTGGACAGGGTCAGTGCTCCTTGGCAGCCGTTGCACAAAGAACCTTGGTGCATCCCTTACCCTGCACAGCTCTTCCAGAACACGTGTCCATTGCTGGGAGGAGGTGAAGAGCTGGTAGAGCTTCTCTCTGCACTCCATCTCCTCAGGAGCCTCAGCCTAAACTTTCTGAAATGCCTTCCTCCTCACTGAAAGCCTTTTAGGGGGGATGGAGACAGTGGTGAGGTGATGGTGTGGGAGAAGCTCACACCCAGGCAGCTGTGTCTGAGGTAGAGCCCCTGGCTTTCCCCTTTTCCAGCTCCCAGGGCTGGGCAGCCTCTGCTTGCGGAGAGAGAATGACCTGGTTCAGAGCCCTGAGAGCCTTTCCCTGCCATTTCCCCCAAGGTTGGCAGCTAAATGTGTTCAAGAATGTGCTGTACACTCCTTGAATTCCTGTGAGCCTTAACAATGTGAGTGCACTTTTTTATAGCATCTGTCCTCTCTCCCATTACATCCTGATTGCTGCTTCTGCATGGTAACTTAATTGCTTAATGCCATCTTCTATGTCTAGCTCTTGAGCTTGGAGACATGAGTGAGTGTTTTAAGTGAATATGAGTATGTTTTAAGATGAGTATGTTTGAATATGTTTTAACTGAATATGTTACATTTGTGAGTGTAGCTGGATTGTGAAAGCACAGATTTTCCAGTGGGGGGGAAAGGCTGCTGGATCCTGCTCCCTCAGCTTTTGTCCATTGGGGGTGATTGATCTAGTGAGTGTTTGTTTTTTTCAATGGTTGGCAGGACAAGATCAGATCACACCAGCACATCTTTGATAATACATTGTCATGGTGCTGTTGTATGTACCTGTAACCTGTGATGGCATCACGTATTCTCATAGCCCTGCAGGTGTGGTTCTGCCAAGGCACAACAAACCCAACAGCCATGGAAATATCCTGACCACAGCCAAGGCATCTCCTGGGCTGCTCTTTAGGAAGGATCAAAGCACGAATGACTTCAATCATCCTTAATCTGTGACCTGTGCATGTTTTAGTGGAACAGCTCCAGGCTGAACACAACAGTAATTCTGAAGGGCCCAAGGATCCACAGGGATAACAGAAGACAGACTTGGCATGTGATTTCCCTTTCAGTGATACCAGGGCTGAAGTGATTGACATAAACTTACTGCTGTCTAGAAGGGTGTCTTAATTGAGTTCACAATGAAAATTTTACAGAAGAAAAAAATTAAAATATGAGCATACAATTGTTTGAATTTTGTTTTACATTTTTCATCTCTCTTCCTCCTTCCATGTGTTTTCTTATGACTCTTCTTTCCTTTCTGGAATTTCTCCCAAATTCGCTTTAGCCTATTAAATTTATAAACATTTACTCAAAGGGGTTAATGTGGCTTTACTGGGAGGAAGGGAAGTGCCAGGGGTTGTTTGCAAGGTTGTTTTTGAACCAACAAGCCTTGTGTTTCTGTAATGAAAAAAAAATCAACCAAAAATAAAATCCAAAATGGAGTGGCTTTAATTATGTTGCACATAGTAATTTGGCAGGGAAATAAGTTGGAGGAAAAATCTACTCCCAGAGTGCCAGTGAGCCAAGAAAACAGGTAATGAAGAAAGAAGATTATAAATGAACATTGTTGGGACTATTCTTCAGCTCCTGCATGACAAAAACCAAAGTGATGAAATATAGATATACAGGCAGGTGGAGGCAGTTCATAGCATCTTTAGGTATACAACAGGCAGTCTCTCTGTCATAAATTTTACAGCACCTTTTGCCACTCTGGATATTTAACTTGCAGATGAATTACTTTTGCTTGCATCAAATGCATCATATGTGGATAATATTTATGCAAATTACAAGCTGGTTAAATATTTGAAATAATGTCTTTGTATGGGTTTGATTTTCTGCCTTTGACTTGACACCATTCTTCTGGGGGAGAGGGTATTGGATGCATTTTGATAAACAATGCTGAAATGACAGATTTAGGCTTTAAATGAAATTGTGTTCCATAAACTGTGAAACAAAGAGTCATAACTTACCCTTAGCTACATACATTTCAGGGAAAATTATCTTTCATGCTTTGATCTACACTGTATCATTTTACTGAGTGGCCTCATGTGCTGTATCAATCAAATCCACTGAAGATGGGTGAGAATCTCATTTAAAATCAGAGAATACAAATCATAGATTCATCTGCCTGGTGGAAAGGAAAATGTTCCATGAATCCCAGCTTCTCAAATTACAACTGAATTATTTTTGTAAAACTCTGGAGAAGAAAATCCTGCAGGCTTGGTTCTCATGTATTTATCTGTTTGCTTTGACTGCTTATGAGAGCCCTAGTCCAGGGCTGCCTAGGAGCCCTTGGCTCTTGTCCTGAGCACCTCCCACCCCTGCTTGTCCTCCCAAACACCTGAGCCTGGGAGAAGCAGGATGGCAATGCTTCAGTTTCCAGTAGGGTGGGTCTTTTAAACAGCCTTTGCTCCAGGATGGTTGTCGTGCCAGGCAGCCACGCTACCTCCCTATGTGCCCAAGGTGTCCTGGGGAGTTCACACCTGGAATCTGTGTCAGATCCATTAATTATTAGCACTCACACCCTGATCAGGGGCTGGATCCACTGATAAGACTGGGGAGGGGAGAAGGCAAAAGAAGGAGGAATGTTGCTCCCTACCAAACCCACTTATTTGCTGGTGAGTGCTTCCAGGTGCTGCTGCCTGGGAGTTCACCCCCAGCTCTGCAGCTGTGCTGAAGGACTGTCCTCAAGGAGTGGGCAGTGGATTCCCCAAATAAATAATTTCAGGCCGCTAGTTCCCAAATTGCAATGCATCTTCTAGAGTCTATGCAGAGGGGAAGAAAACAGAAACAAAATTAGATTCTTAGAACAGTTTTTAGAGCTGAAGTGAGAGATGTGTTTCAGATGGGGAATCTTCATGCAGGGCAATGCTTCTCTCTAAGTACAGGTTGCTTTTCCAGTAATCACTTCTTGTCTCTTGATATTTGTAGCTCTGTCAGGGTGTTGCCAGGGTAGTAGGCTTCTGATGTGATGAATTTCATGCTGGAACTTCAGTCCCAGGTTAAATGAGAGCATAGACTTGAGAGGAAAACACTATTTTTAAAAGCCAAAGGTGGTGTTAATAAGAAGTTGCAGGGGAGTTAACTTTTGCAGGTGAACTCTGGGAAGCAGGAACCCTTGCAGAGCTTGTGTCCACGAACCTTTTCCCCTTCTATTTCTTCATCTGGAAAATAGATTTTAAATGGTAGTTGAAAAAAGAGGTCTTCTTTTGAAGAGTTGTGCTAGTTGCATTAGAAAGAAGAAATAAAACCATCCCTCATTCCTTTTCCCGAGGCACTGGTTTTCCAGTTCAACTTCCAACAGGACTCCAGGGTGCTGGGCAAGAAAAGGTGGTGATTGTGCTCTGACAAGTGCTTAGGTGTGGTTGTAGACTGATAATGATGAAAATACAGATCATGTCTGCTTTCTAACAGGGTTTAGGCATCTGTGTTCCTGCCACATACTTTTGTCAACAAGACAACTTGCAAAGGTTATTTAGCTCCCCAAGTGTCTGTGTGCAGCTGCTCTGCCTACAATTACCTGCTGAGATGATATCACAGTTTTTACAGGTGTGTAGGTCTAGATTCTGAAACATTTAATCTGTCTCATGGGGTCCCTTCCAGCATTCTCCACCCTCCACTTCACCTTGCCTCCAATTTCCTGGCCCATTCCTGATGTTGCAAGAGGGAAGGTTTAGAAAAAGAAGCAGAGAAATGTGATTTTGAAGCTGTATGTACTTTTCACCCTTCTGTGTTCTCATTTTAAAATTTTTATCAAATTTACTGCAGTTTTGTGTAGAAGGTGAAGCATGACTGTAAAATACCAAGTTGGTCTCATAGTGCTGGAGCCTGGAATTTTGTAGGCAAGAGATTGGGCTGTGGGAAAACTGCTCTACTTTTTCTGCTTCCTTCAAGTACCATTGCTCTCTTGCACAAGCTTGCTTATGCCAAGCTGGCAAGGACAGGAATGATGTCACTCTCTAAGGTGTCTTTCCCCAGTCTGTTTTTAGTGACTCTGTTTTTAGTCCCTCATTTCCTTGGTCTAGACACCTGCAGGAGATGAAATGGGACAGTCTGGTCCAGGCTGCTTTGATTCTGCCTGCACAGCAGGTTACAGAAAGCCTGAAATGCACTACAGCAGACACCCATTTTTTCATTCTTGAACTTCCCCTTAGGAAGTGCACATTTTCTTTCTCTCAGATTTGTAGTAGCTTTTCCTGCCCGTGTCTCTGTCTTGATGTCTTACTGGGCTCCTGTTCTGTCTCCTGTGCAGCTTGGGAGCTGGTAAGGCAAAGACAAGCCAACAAAATCATCTTGTGGGTTCCCTTGCCTAAAAGCTGTGCTGCCCATTCTCTGCTCACAGTCTGCTGTTAACTTTAGGTAATAGTATTTCTATTAATACCTCTGAAAGTGAATCAGTCTCTAAAACTGCTGTGAAGCAGCTATTTGGAAGTGTAGTTTGTGTTGCTTAGGATACTCTCACTGCTTGGTTTCACTCTGTTCTTTTAACCTGCCTGGCAGGGGAATGTCTGTGGTTTCAGGAAGACTGAATGACAGGTGCCCTACAGGATAAACTGGACATTGGAGGAGTGTGGTTCCCCACTGACCTTGCCCCCAGTCTGTGAAGGAGCTGATTTAAGGAAAACATACGAGGCTGCCCTTTGACATTTTTCATTTATTTATTTGTTTTAAGAGACGGTTTGGAGAGGTTTTCACATTCTCCCTCTATCTCCTGTCCTTGATTTTGGACTTTCAGGAAGAAGGCTGTTCTACTCCTTCTGTTCTATCATGTTTCAAAATGTCATTTTCTTTTCTTCTTTAGGGTGCAAGAGCAGTGAGGGAGGGCTGTGTGTTGCTAATTAGTAATGGCTTCGATATTGGCATTAAGCATGTTTGTTAGCAATCTGAAACTTCCAAGAATGTGTAATTTACCCCTTGTGCCAGTGTGGAACACCAGCAGGAACACTCCTAGCTTTTAGCCTTATCTTTTTATCCTGGAAACTCCTGAGGCAGGTGCAAGCTCCTTGCTGAGGACTGTGCAATGCTCAGAACAAGGAGACCCTGCACTCTCAGACCTCGTGGTATTTTGGAATATTTGTAATAAATCCCACAATTTTCACTCTTTGTGGAGAAAATCAGTTAGTTGTGTCCTTAGTTGCCACAGGAAAGCTGCAGCAGCCAAGGTGGGGCATGTCCCACTGGGAACCTGCTGTGGGTACACGTGGATGCAGAAATCCTTTCCTCCTGGTTTTGACTGCTTGTGCAGGTATCACAAAATGTGCACACAGCCTATAGCAGCTGCCTGCATTCTGGCATGGGAACATGGATTTTCAGAACTCAGATAAAAACCCCATTTGAAATATACTAGGAGAGGAACATCTGTGAAAAATCACAAGAACAACTTAAACATCTGCCCCTCTAGAGGGAAATTGCCCATTTTCTCATTTTATTTCAGATAAATCTGTGAGTGCTGCACTGTTTACATATGCAAATACAGATTTGAAATGGAAGAAGTGACTGATTAATTTAGCTCAAACTCTTAAAACACGTGCATTGTTTTTAATGTTAATTGAACATTTTGTTCACAGGGTTACTGATTTTTGCCACAGCTTAGCCTGTACCTTTAGGTAGTTTTGTATCTAATCTAAACCTGTATCCTGTTCTACTTCTGATGTTAAATAAGTTATTCTAATTCAGGTGGAGGGCACTTTCTGTTTATTGTGATACTGTGAAGGGGGAAGAAAAGACACCCGAAGGAGTTTGAGTCTTGGCATCTGATTGCTGGGCTTTTTTCAGTGGTTACTAATTTAAATACTGTGACTGTTGAAATAATTCTTTGTAATCTGTGAAGATACCTTCTAGCTTTCACTCGTGCTTAGCTGGGGAACGCTGGACAGCTCCCCCATCATCTGGTGAATTCCAGCCTTGGCTGAATACACAGAGTTGTAGTAATTCCACATCTTTTTAAAAGCCATTATCCTCAAGTTTTAAGGGAAATCAACACTAAAGCTTCCAACCTTAGACCTTTTCCATTAGTTATAAGTGATCTTGTAACTGGTGCTTGATAATTTTACTTGTCTCTTCAGCTGGATAATGACTTTTTGCACAAACAAAAAAAGGGCTCAAATTTTCATTTAACCTTTCTTTTTTCATTTGTTAGCAGCCTATAACTAAAATCCTTTCCTGCATATCCCAAGGTGATTTGAAAGTGGGTCACCATAGAGTAAATGTGTC
This sequence comes from Phainopepla nitens, assembly GCA_013400175.1. NCBI lineage: Eukaryota > Metazoa > Chordata > Aves > Passeriformes > Bombycillidae > Phainopepla > Phainopepla nitens. Next base: position 224,023 of record VXBQ01002372.1, read on the forward strand.
ATTAACTGATGGAAATACTGTGTTGCTGTAGCTCGCTCCTGTGTTTTTAGCAGCAATACATTTACAGGGTTTGGTTGTTTGCTCAGCCTGGGAGGAGACAGAGATTGCTGTGAACAGATGACAGGGTGTCACCCTTGGTTTTGTATGTGAAGTACAACGTATTGTTAAAATTATGTCTTTAACCTTTGTCCATTTCTGCTTGTAACCATAAATTTCAATTATCTTACAAACACTGCTCTTTGTTCAGCTTATTCTGCCAGATGTAGAGATGTGTGAAAATACTCCTCTTTCAGGAGAGACAGCCAGAATTTTCTTTTTCTTGCAAACAAAACAATTCTTTCCACTTCCCAGTATCAGGTTTTCTTAATTAGAGAAGAGACATTGCTGAAGGTCAAAGCCTGTGACACTCAATTTCACTCAGGCTGGGTGTTACCCAAAGGATTCACCAGCTTCAGCTGTCACAAAAATGCTTTGGCAGTGGAGGCAGAGCTCTCACTTTGTGTGCATGAGAGAAAAAAAGGTGTATCACATTTCCCTGAGACACTGTGTGATTACTGGCTGTGCTTTGAAATCCTCACTTTTAAGTGACGAATTTTTGGACTTTAAAGGTTGTGGGGATATTTTGTTATTGTTGTTTTAAAACTGAGTGATTTCTAACTTACTGTTTTGTCTGTTCTATAGCAAGACCAGCCATTAGTGGTGATCTAATGCAGTTTGTGTGATACTGTATTTGGAGTATTTTCACGGAAGTTAAACCTCTCCCACTAAACTTGGGTTTGAGGGAGAATACATTTTTGCACCATAATAGGATGTAGAAGCAGAGGCAGAAGTATAAGATGTGTGCAGACCTTGGAAATGGGAACCTGTAATATGTTGGAAATTCTCTGAAATTGGGAGAAGCTTTGTCCTCACTCCCAGTGTCCATCTGACAGAAGAAGGGAGCTGCAGCCAGGGTGTGCACAGGGTGGATGAGAGATTGAGCTGTGCTGATTCACACAAGCTGAACCAGAGGCAGCTCTGTCTCTAGCTGGCATAAATGTGTGTTGGTTCATTTTTGTCTCATTAGAGTAAACCTGTTATGGTCTTGAACACCTCCAAAGTATCCCATTGATAATTTCAATATTATAGGTAGGAATGTTTGTTGTAATTGCATAACTTAATCTTATATATTTATTATAATCTTATATATTTATTATATTTATTATCTTTGTTCTATCTGGCTATGTCTGTGCCATCCATCCACCCAGAAAAAAAAAAATACAAAAAGTACACCTCTTACTTAAGAAATTTTAAGGAATTGATATTGTTGTGGATTAACCCTGGATGACAAACACCATGCAGCCACTCCCTGCTCTTGTCCTTCCTGTCACCCCACTAGGGAAGAGAATTGGGTGTAGAAGAAGTAAAACTCATGGGTGGAGATAAGAATAGTTTAATAATTGGAAAAAAACAAACTGTAAGAACAATTTAATAATCCTGGAAGGAGTGCTCCAGTGGTGGTGTGTGCACCTGGGCCCACCTTTGCAAGCTGACGGGATCAGAAGAGGGGGATCGTCGGCCTGAGGTGTCAGACCAGGTCGTCTGTTCCCAGGAAACATTTTTTATTGCCAATGTGAGAAGCAATCCAGTGCTGTTTGCTTGTGAGAAAGTAGGGTGACACAAATGTGTTTCTGCAGAAAGCAGAGTGCCCTTTATCCTGCGGGTTGGTGGCCAGGCCCTCAGGTGAGAGCTGAACAGATAATCACCACCTGGGCATGAACCCGTGCTGGGACAGCTGGGCTTCAGTGGAGCTTCAGGTGGAGAGTCCAGCAGCTCTTCTGTCTCAGGTGTGTGCCCTGACTTTCCAACTAACATTGTTCTAAACAGCTGTTAGTGTAAAATACAGAGGAAACAACCAGCATATTCGAGAACATCTATTGTTAACACAGCAACAACTTTGGTTAAAAAAGTGTTTGCCATAGGACTATATATCCTTTCAAAAGTGAAGCTTGAATTAAGTGGAAAGCTTCCTTTCTGTTAATTAATTGCCTGTGCTGAAGTCAGTAAATCACTTCCATGCTTTTAAATTTCTTTTTCCCCCTCCTCAGCTTTCTAATTGAAAATTTTCCCAGATCCTTGCTTGGTAGGATTTCTCTTGAAGAGAAGTTTTTATTGCAGGCTTCTCTTGCAAATACATTTTTCCGATGATCTCTAAATCATTTGGCATATTTCTATCCTACTGTCAAAAAGCAAAAGCTTAATATAGGTCTATCAATCTCTCTTGTCTACAGTCATGTATCTATCTATCTATATATATATATATCTATGTATGCCAACTCATTTCTAGCAGCATAGCTTTCATCTTAAAAATTGCTCTGTATTTCTGCATCTACCGTTGCATTTCTTTTGAAAATGTGGCAACTATTTAACCTGCTTACTATACCTAAAAAAGCACTTAAAGCTTGTCAGGGTGAGGTGTGGACTTTATAAATATGAAATGTGTCTACACAGAGAATAAAGCAAACATTTGAAAATGGTATTCTCTGGAGAAAAGGCCAAACTGCATCTTCCTTATGTGGACGTGGAACAAGTTCATAAGGAGTCTATCACTGGCAAAACTTGTAATTGAAGTTTTTTAAGCACTCAGAGTACCTCTACTTCTGGCATTCTGGCTTTCTTGAAGACATGTAAATATCAGCTTCAAATCCACTCTTCCATTATATTTATGAAGCTGTGGGCTAATACACAAAATTCCTATTTGTAGCTTTACTGGTTGTTTTTCAAGATGTCTTTTAATCCTGCCAGTAGGTAGTCATAAAAAGAGTACTTTCCCCTATGCCAGTGAGAATTCCTTCAGCTTTAGTTTTAATAAAATGTATAAACTAGAATAGTATCAACAATATTGGTAGATTTAGTATCCTAGCACACATTTGAAATAAACATGCTGGGTATGAAAGGCATAAACTTCATGTACATATATTTGTATTTTAAATGTCCTTGGAAGATAACCTTTGAGGAAAGTTGTTTGTGCAGTGATTGAGAAGCAGCCTGACTTTATCACAATGACTCTTGATAAAATTGCTTTTTGCACAACACAGTGAACAAAAACCTAATTTAATTTGTTTTATGATGCATAGAGATGAGCTGGAAGTATTTGTTTATTTCCTTTCCTGGTTCTTGACCACAGATGTATTTGGAGCAGTTAATATTCCTTAGTTTTGTTGGACTTGTCCCTTGAACATGGGAAAGCTTTTTAATGTAGTTTTTCTCTGGTTTTTACTTTAGAGATATGTGTGTATCTTCATTTAATGCAGAAGTCTTTTTTTCCTATTAGGTTTTCATTTTTTGATGGAAGCTGGTGCTGCTGAAAAGAAAAGAGAAAGAAATTATAATATTGTGTCAGAAGCTTCCTCCTTATTTCACTGTTTGCACAGAAAGAGAAAACATTTATGTATGGTTATTGGTGTCCTAAATCATCCATTTGCATTTTCGTAGAAAGATATTTATCATTTTTCAGGTTAAAAATATTCTCTTTTAAGTGCTGGTGGTTTCCCATATCTGATCATCATAAGGAAATAAAATGCCTTAAATCAGTTTCCCAATTCCCAAGTCACAATTTTGTTTTCTTTTTTGTCATATTTTCAGATGTAATGGGACAAATTTGTCCAAACCTAGAGCATTTCTGGTTGCAGATGCCTTCATGCTTCAGCCATTACCTGCATCATCATCGTTAGTCAAACTTTAAAAATGTTATTCCACAGCTACTCATTAATCTGGCACCAAGCTGGAGATATTATCATTAAGGTGGTGGCAGGATTTCCATTACTGACTGTTTTCTTCAGTAGAAGGAACAGTTAGTGCTTGCCAGCAAAGGAAATAAATTCTGGTCCAGGCTGCCTGGTGCAGCCATCAATTCCCAGCCCTGCCTCGCTGACCTCCAGCCACGCTCCCGGGCTCATCCCTGACAGGCAGCACATGGGCAGGGAAAGCTGATCAATGACCATGTGTGCCCTGAGGGGTGACCTGGGGATGGAGCACACAGGGGCAGACCCACTGCTCACACCCTGCCCACACCCTCTTCGTGTTCGTGGCCTTCACCCCTCCTCTGGTGAGCACTGGGTGAGCTGTAGCGGGGCTGAATCCTGTGTGTGGATAAGTAATTTTTAAACAGGTATTTTTTTTTCAGTTGGTTAGAATTCAGCCCTTCAATGAAACACACTTGTAGGATTCAAAGGAAGTGACCTGTGTTCAAATTTTAAAGGAAATGAAGCTAACCCTTGTAAGACAGGCATGGCTTCCACTATCAACATTGCAAGATTAGCTTAACAATCACCTGGATTGGTATTTGCTTGTACTGAGTTATGCAGACAAGGGAGTAGAGGGCATTGGTGAATGACTTTTTGTCCACTACTTAAACCAATAAATCAAGACATGAAAATTTGGTGTTTGAAGCATCTTTCTCTTGCCTTTTCTTAATTTTGTATTTTCCCTTGCTGGGTGTCTCGGTTCTTTGCAAATCCTGTGGCTTGTGGAGCACACCTTATTCCTGGTCTAGGAGATAAACAGGGAGAACACGTTTGTATTTGGCATGATGTGAATGTTTTTAGGAGGCTCACACAGTGGTCACAGCCACAGTCTGGGGCAAGAGGATCCTGCCTCGTGTGCCATGAGCTTCCACGAGATCTGACCCACCCCTACAGTGTGTTCGCACCCTACAGTGTGTTTTTCTGTTGGAAAACAGAGTTTGGGGGATAGATTGTAGCATTTATTCACATTCAAAAAAGGGTTTATAATGTAAAATTTGTATGGAAGTTGATAGGTTTCTTCTCTGACTTTCATTGATTTCTTCAGCTGGCCAGAACGAGGTGATGCATTTTATCTCTGTTTTGCATGCCTTTGTCCAGACCTTCCCTGCTTTGTACAAATCCATGCAGTGTGACTGTAACAGCAGTTGTGGTAGCCTTCCTTTGAGTAACAACCTTACACTGACAATGTCTGCTGGAGTTCTCACTCCCTAAGGCCTGATCTCTCTCCTGGCATTCTGGTTTCCTACTTTGGTACAAGTATAGTACAATTCTCTAGAAGGCCATATCCCAACTTTACCTGTAATTCCCTTATGATGTATCTTTTTTCCTACCCTTTGCTTTTAGCGCTGCCATTTACAGTTATTTTTCCATTTTCTTCTTCTTTTTTTTTTTTTTTATATGACCACTCACCCCTTTTTTTCTATTACTATCCAGTCTTCTGAATCTTTTTGACTAATTAAATCTCCTATAGTCCCTTTGGTATCATCTTGTACATTTATAAATTTGCTTGTCAGTCTTGCTATTGTGCTCTCTGTCTGCCTTACTGGATGTTTTACCTTTCAGTGTAATTTTCCTCCTTTATGCTGTTTTTAATGACTAAAGAAAAATTTAAAAAGAAATTTTAACTCTGCCTGTTTAATAAAGCAGACTTTCAACTATTTTCTTATTTTTCTTTGAGTAATCTATGGCAGGCACGGCAGCACTTACTCACTGTATCCTAGGGGTGGAGGACCGAAATTTCTGTAGTAGTCCTCCTTCCAAAGATTTTTTTGATCAATGCAGAATAATTTTACCATCATATTGCAATGTTCTTGAACTTCAGGAATGGAATTAAGAGAGGAGATGAAGCCCAATTCTGCTCTGAGCCCTGAATTTGATTTGCATTGTAGCGAGGAGTGGAGGGCTTGCTTTAATTAATTAAGAGGATCTCTTCTTCCACTGCTATTTTTTTTTTTTCAAGATTTTTGTATATTCTTCATCACACTGGCAGTCTCTGCCTTTTCCCCCAAATCTTGATTTTATGTTGCAGATCTGTTCCTTCCCATGGCTTCTGTCCCTGTAAGTCTCATTTTAGAAGCCCGGTTTCCAAGGTGTGGCATCACATCACCTCCAGGGATGAGCCCTTGTTTGCCCTGTTCCCCTCCAGCATCTCCTTGGGTTCTGTGTGTTCTGCAGTGCTGCTCTACATTTCCACCTCTCCAGCAGCTTTTTTCACCTCATCTTCTCTTGGGGATTGTGGGGAGAAGGTCGATCTGTATGGCTGTTCCACAGAACTTATAGGAGAACTCTCTGCTTCAGACTCTAGAAACCCTCAGTGAGCACATCACTCTCCTGATGAGAACGTGGGTAATTCTGAGGTGCTTTGGAACCATTTCCAAAGGCTGATGCTTTTCAGTCAATTCCTGTCCTGCAATCCAGTACAGAAGTTGTCAAGTCCTTTTTAATGAGTCCTTTGCTGTACAGATGGTTTGGGAACATATTGCCAGTTGTACCAGCTCCTGAAGACTGATGGGTGGTATTTACAGTCTCACAGTCTACACTTGTGTGTGGTAATTGGATTTTTCTTAATTAGGGAAGGTGGGTGGACAGTTTATCACTTAGTGAGGTCCTTACCCATTAAAAGGATCAATAACATTCTTCACGGAGCCTCCAGACCAAACATACACAGAACAGACACCTGAACTGGAAGGGATGAGTAAGGTAATTGTTTATCTGAGTAGATTGCAGAAGGTGAATGTTGTTGGTTTCAGTTGGGTACGAGCCAACAAATACCTTTTTGCAGTCGTGCTGACTTTTTTTTTAATGCTGCTTGTTTTCTTATGGAGAAATTAACTTCTGTTCATGGAGCCAGCCCAAGACCCCAATCACTGAAATCTATTGATAGCACTTTTTGTTGTTATTTTAAAATTATATTAGAGGGCATCATTGTTGTACTGCCTCTACTGCACCACCATCAATTTTACTTTGTAGGACACGGTGTGTGGTACAGTGACTGCAGGCTGTGTGTTCTTCTGCTGTTCTTCAGAGGCTGGAGTCCAAAGAATGCTCAAAGCTTTTGTGGCTGCTCAACCCTGAGATTCAGTTAAATGTAAATTCCTAGAGCTAAGATGAGCTTTTTCTTTACAGCTCAGAAAATACCCACCTTTGTCTGTGAGAATGTTGTACCTAGGCTTGGCTTTTGCCAATAATTATTTTGACTTTTTATTCTGCCTTAATAACTGAAAGGATCGAATCAGCTTTTTAAAGAAGAATGGTGCAAGGGAGGGACACTGAAACACAATTAAAATAGCCACCCCATTGTTATTATTAATAGCTTACCATGTAGTGACTTGCATGCTGGAGGATCAGAAAACAGCTTACAAACAATGTACAGTGATGATTTTCGTGCTGCTGAAATGGAACTGCCTCCATAAGGAGAAACAAAAGTGCATCAGGCAGTCTGGAGGTCCCTTGTATTTAGGAAAAGAAACCAAATGAAAAGCAGTTTAATCTGCTGAGAGTCTTAAAAGGAAGTCTTGAACTTCTCTTTGAGTGGGAGTTGTGGTAAATGGAAGTGGACATCTGGGGAGCTGTTTCCTTGTGCATTCTGTGTATTTGAGCGTATCCAGTGCTGCAGGAAGAGATTCACCCTGGGTTTGAAAAGGCTGTGGTGTAAAAATGAAAACCTTGCATGTAGTCTGCTATTACTCCCTTTTCCTACTTTCTTTAATCCCAGAGCAGAGAAATATTGTGGAAGAGGAACTTTGGATAATATAGGATAACAGCCAAGAGCTTCGAGAGTAAATGACCTTAATTTTTGTGGGTGAACCTCAAGAGGTGGATCTCGATGAACAGTTTTTTAGTGATTGGTACTAGGAGATGACTGGCAGATCGGGGTCTGTGCAGAAATGATGGAGATCCCAGAGAATATGAGCTGTTGAGGATGTTGACATCACTTGAAAATTCATCTGATTTTAATTAGAGAAGCCTAGAGGGATTAAAATTCTAAATAAAGCTATTGGAAGCTGTGGAATTCTCTAGCCAAGGAGTTTTTATTTGCCCTCAGTTTGTACTATTTGGCAGTTGATTTTTTACTAGTGTCACAGTTGTTTTGGAGGTTTTTACTCTGTGTCAGTGCAGAGCAAACCATCTTCTTTATCTAAAGATAAAGATAAATCTGTGTGGAAAGAAAAGGTTTCTTGCCTTGTTTCATTAGCTTCCTGCATGCCACACCATGCCATGAGAAGTTTCAGAATTTTCATGACCTTGTTCACCTGGAAGGTGACAACTCTATCCTGTCATAGTCTATTGAGCTGTTTCTTCAGACAGGCATAGAAAAGCAACATATTCTGAAATTCAGTATAGCATTTTGTCTCTTTTGGCTTCAGAGCAGCTTTATGAAGCAAGTATAAACCTGGGCACCTGTTACTTAGTCTGGGAAATTGTTTTTTAATCTATTATGCTACAATTACATTTAAGCCTATGGCAACTTGTGGATCTTACATAAAGTTTTACATAAGTTTTGTAAGAAATAAATTTGTGAAAAATTATTTTCAAGCCAAGAGGGGCTTTGCACCCATCCATTGATTTGTCTCTTGGGAGCTGCTGCTCACATGGCTGAAGTTGGCTCCTCAGTGGAGCTGCTTCTCTGCTATGAAGGAGGTAAAATATTCAGTATTTTTCCAACAGATGTGTGCAGAGAAGTTCATTAATTGGCCAGTTCTTCATCTGTTCTTGCCAGCACTCTCTGGTGAACAGACATAGATTTTGGCAGATGGATACAATAATGTCATCATTTGGAAATAACTCTTGTACCATTTGATCTTGCCGCAGCAAGTTTATTCATGCATAAGCTTGATGGCTGTGGTGGGGTTCTCAGCCTGCAGGATGGGGTTTTGAGCTCCTTCCACCACACGTGGGGAGCAGCTGGGTCCCAGCCAGACACCAGCTATGGCAGGGACCCCAGCTCCCTTCTGGAGGGAGCCTGTGCTTCTGCAGGTGAGGAGTGAGTTGAAGGGCAGCATGCAGCACCCTTGGCTTGTGCCAGCATCCACAGCACCCATGACTGTGGCAGGGACAGTTCTGTGGCCTGACCAAGCAGCAACAGGTCACCCCCGTGAGTGAAATCACTGTGGCAATCAGCACCCACTTCAACCTGCTCTGCAAGGAGCGCAGGAAAAGCTTCTGCCCTTTGATGCTTTGAAACAAAACTCAGAGTGGGACCTTAGATTACTTTCCTCAATGAAAAGAGAATCCTCTAAACCTTCACTTTTGTTTGCAAGTTGCTAGCAGTAAAATCCTGTGTAAATTAGGGGTCTGAGAAGTTTTTAAGGAATACTAGTCCATGTTGAAATGTTGTAGAATTTTTCAGCTGGAGCTCAGCAGTGGGGTACACAGAAAAATGGAAGAACAGGCAGGGGGGGAGTGTATCCTGCTTGGACTTCAGTTGGTAAGAAAAAACTCAGGATGCTGGAGTTAAAATAGAGTCCAGAAGTGGTTAAAGGTATGATCCTAAGCAGGAAAATCAAGAAATACTTGCAGAGATTCATTAAAGGGATGGTGCACTGGTCACAGGGCATTTCAATTGCATCAAGTTTGACTGGAATAATAATTGCTTAATGCTTGAGAAAAGATACATGTGTTAATGTAAGGTTTTTTTCACTTGCTTATACGAATTATAAGAGAAAACAATCTCAGAGGATATTTTGGACACAATCCCAGGAATTTGAAGCAGGACCTGTATGATAAGATAGATGCTGGTGAGCTTTTATGAGGTTGAGTGATCATACTGCTATTGGATTTGAAATATTCATGAGGATACAATATGTACAAAGAATAATGGCACACAAATATTAAACTTTGGAAAGTCAGTATGCGAAGAAGCATGTAATGATTTGGAGAAAATTGATGGGGATGCAACTATTGTCCCCAAAAACGTGTTGTGAGAGAATGGAGGAAATGTTTCAGGATCAGATAAGAAAGGTGCAATCTTTATTCTTTCCAATAAAATGTAAATGTCAAACATGTCATCAGTCATCTCAAGGCAACATTTTAGCAGTGAAATAGGAGACTGCGGAGAGATTAGAAAGAAGAATTAGCCTTGGTAAATTATATAAAAAAGAAAATAACATAGGAGCAAAAATAATATATGGAGGATACAATGTGAGACTTGCAATACCACAGAAAATAACAAGGCAATTATGTTTGGAAAATGAAACCCTTTTCTGCCTAAAAATAATAATGGGAATTAGAGAGATTAGAACTAAGTGAACTTCAGTTCACAAAACCCCATCTGTTCCTGCCACTTGATGGTTTCCTAATCGTTTTTATCCCCACAGACATCCGTTCTTGCTCTTCAGAGTGATAGCTTGCGTGGCTTTGTTCACTTGCATTTCTGACTAGAATGATTCCTAATGAAGATCCTGCATTTGTTATTCCTGTGTAAATCACCAGCCAATTCCTGGTATTCCTCTATCCCTTTTAAGAACACAGTGCCTTTTGAATTTATCGGTATCATTCAGAATTTATCAGTGTTTAAACATTTCAGATTGAGCTGAGCTATATGCCTGAGGGTTAAATGGAAGCAGTCTTTTTCTCCCCAAGCTAACCAGGAATATTCAGACATTGGGTTTGAAAATGCAGCCTTATAAAGTGGGTCTAACTTGCTCAGCTGCCTCAGTGACCCTTATCTCTCTCCCTTGTAGGAATCAGGGTCAGATTTGGTGGCTCCTCAGAGTTGGTGTCCTTGCTCTGATAATCCTGATAGCCTCCTGGATCATGCAGGTTTGGGGTGAGCACCAAAACATCTCCTGGCTGCCAGCCCAGCTGTGCAAGTAGGTGTGTTTTACAGAACAATGACTGCAAGCACTTTACCTGGCGAAGCTTCCCTCCATTTGTGTCTTCTCCTGGGTCTTCAATATCTTGACTTTATTTTAGTCAACAAGTGCTTTGCTTTTTTTTTTCCCCTCCCCTCTTTTCTCATTGAAGAAAAATCTTTGTGGCCTTACTTTTTACAGAGTTGGCTTGCACTGCTTAACTGACCTTAAAACATTCATTGTTCTGTGGGTGATTTATCGTGCTCACTTACATGCCTGATAACAGCATAAATGCCATGCTTGTGAGCCCATCTATCTCCAAGAGCTGAAAGGAACCCAGAATCCATCAGAGCTGCTCCTTGTGAATCAACTCCAGGATAGCCACAATCATAAAAATGTCTGGTGCTGGGTCAGTTCTTAGCTGGTGTAATAAGCCTTCCAGTGAAGGCAGTGCAATTGCAACGATTTGTAGCACACAATGAGACCGTGTCACTTGTTTTTTAGAAAAGTGTCCCAGTTGTGCTGTGCTGTGAAATTCCTGTAGTGTTACTTTTATTCATGATCTATGTCTTTTGCTAGGAGCACTACGATGTGGGGATCTGGTGGTTCTTGTAATTCAGGAGACAAGACTGAATGAGATGGAAAGAGAATGCCTTTTTTCTTTTCCCCTGAAAAGCTGTTTTCTGTGTTCATTTCACATCTCTTAAGTATTTAACGGTGGGCTGGACGATGTGAAACAAGGCAAACATGTTCAACTTCTCACTGGTGGGATTACTTAGAATTTCTCACAGATATCCTCAAATATTTTCTCAACAAAGTCAGTCACCAAGCTGTTCAGTTCAAGACTCTTCTGAAGTGTCCTCCTTTTTCCACGAACATCTCAAGTCAGATCAAATTTTCACAGGAGAGCGCTTTCACTGCTGTTTCAGTGGAAATGATACTTGTAGCCTTGTCCTTATTCTGTGGATTTTTGGTGTATACACTACAGTTTTAGCCTGAGTAATTTAAAGATATACAGTAGTGTTTTTATGTTTCAAATATGTGTCTTCTTTAGATTTTGATTTTTTGTGTTTTGGAAAAAATTACTTGTTTCGTAGCACCAAAAACATTTTGAATGCATCACCAGTAAATGAAAGTTGAAATCATTTATAGAGAGGAATAGAGACCAAAATTTATGGATAATCATTCCAAAGCTGCTTTCAAAAGACTACAGATAGGCAATAATGCACTAGGCTGTTCTCTTCTGGTAATGTGTACACAGACATGGTCATCAAAAGAATCTTCGTTAATTGAGGTTTTCAGTTGAAATTAAATCTCTCCATAATAAACAACAAGGATTGTTTTTTCAACCCATTCATTCCTCTAGTAATGAAATCTAAGAATTTGCTGCCTGTAGGAGTTTTGGGAGGATAGGGAGATTTGATTGTCTTTCTTGAGACCATATTATGTTAATTTTTCTGCCTAGACTATGGAAGCACAAAAAGCAATAACTCACTTATATGAAGACAAAATTCTCAGGGTTGTTGTCATGGAAACGAAGTGGAAGCAGCTCCTTTCCCTTGAATAAATTCAATAGCCAGGCTAACAAAGATTGAGCACAGAACTTGTGTGCAGGCTCTCCCTGGCCAGGCAGCTGGGTGAGTCCAATCCTGCTGGGCCTCCCCTGCTCAGCCTTTCCCAGGAGAGCTAAACAAGTGGCCTTGGGCTGATGTGGAGCGTGACAAGGACAATATTAATTTGTTTGGACAGGGATGTTACAAGACAGGTTGCTTTTCTTCTGTATTTTATGTTGGCTGGACTCAAAGTTCAAGTTCATTAACCCTGTTAGACTTTGGCTACTGAATCTGAGAGGCTTCAAGAGCTGTTCTGTTCACTAGCACAAATCTTCTCTGTGTGCACAAAGCTGGGTAATTATATTTGAGGAAACGAACCAGGAGCTCAAGAGTATTGGTTTCTCTGCCCTAAAAAGTGCCTCAGCAAACGATCTTGTTTTTTCTGTAGAGAAAAGCCAGCAGCTTTCTAACCTTTGTGCATACTTTTGCACTTGAAATTTGGTATCTTGCTGCTAAAAAATTATCATAATACAGCTTTGTTCTCCATTTCAGTACTCGTTTTATGGGTGTGGCTCTGTCAAGGGGGAAGAGTTTGCTACCAAGAGTTTGCTACTAGTTCCAATCCTGATAGCTGTAGGACAGCAGGGAGTAGAAGGAAGAGAACTAGGAGATGATAGGATAAGAAATTATTTTATTTTAGTGAAATCTTGGTAATTACTATCCCCCTGTTAAACCTGACCCAAAGTATATTCTATGCTGATGGAAAAGCTCTTGCTGACGTGTTAATGGCCTTTAGGGTGATGATTTCATGTGTTATCATGAAACGGTTGGGTTCTTCAGGAGTGCAGTCAGTCTGCTCTAATACAAGGTATCTGAGTATCCTGAAATAAACTATGGAATGTGTAACTCTGTCACTGTCGGGACCCACATGATATTTACACACACACACACTTGAGCAGAGTAACAATCGCTTTATTCTGCGTGTTCTACAGTTTATATACTCTTAACAAAGCATGATCTTAAGTTGTTAAATGCATCACAATAGCTTATTATATTAATTGGTGCAAAGCAATTAACATCAATATACTTGGCAAAAGTTCTGTAAAAACTTAATAAGGCACGTATACGCATTTACTTATGCACGTAGTCTAACTACAAAAATTCTTCATGTATCTTTTTAATCAGTTTCCATGCTAACGACCTTGTCTTCTTCCTTGCTATGGATACACTGAATTTATCAATTGCTGTTTCTTCTACTAACACTGATGGGCTTACAGACCAGCTGTCAAACCTCTCCATATAGTCTCCATAAGAGACTGCTTAGAGCATGCATACAGAAAGTTTGAGGAGAACTGAGGTGGCTAAGCTGAAAGTATTGTGTGGCGTTGTGCAAACTGAAAGTATATTTTGTTCTTTCCAAGTAAAATGATATCTGCTCTTGTGTTGCCTTAGTGTCCCTCTTTGCTCCTTTCACCTTAAACGTGAGAAGGTCAGGAATTACCCTTGCAAACTCTCATGAAGGTTGAGTTGAGGTTTGTGCAAGTATTTTCACAATTCAGAAACTTGGCAGGAAGTAACTTCTGCCAGCACATGTAAATGCTGCGGGACAGCAGGGAGCCTAATCAAAGTCCACTGTCAGAGCAGAGTTAACTTAATTTGGTTAATCTCAGATCTGAGATGTGTTATCAGAGATTCATGTCCACTTTATGTGGGGTGCAATGGGCAGGATAGGATGGCCAATGAACAAAAATTCTCTGTGTTGATGTAAGAAGTTGAATTGTATCAGAGCACACAAGTGCATGTCAGTCCCATTGCAGAGTTGGCATCCCATGTCCAGAGAAGATTATATTTAAATTTTAAAAAAAGCTAGAAGAGTGAATCCCTAATTCAATTAAGAAAAAATAGTCTCAAAAAAATTTGAATTGGAATCTGAATTGAATTTACTTCAGTTCAACTCAGGTGAGCACATAGCTGAAGAATCCAATTTTAAGTGTGCTTGCTATTTGCTGTTTGGTGCTTATATGGCAGGTGGAATCCATTCCTGCTTATCATATGCCTTTTCACTTTTTATTGTGTAGGTTTTAAAATAAAAAAACTATTTTTTTTTTCTTCTGTTATGGCTTCTTGCTGTTAACCTTGTATTTATTGATCTGTTCTTATCCTGGAGTTTCTCACTGCTTTTTCAGAGCAGATGTCTATAATGCAGGTATGTCTGTGTGCTTTAGGGATTCAAAAAGAACCCACTGTTTTGCATACTGGGTAAAACTTGAGTTTCGTGATCTCTCTTCATACCTTCCACACCTCTGTGTAGCAAAGGTAAATCCAAATATTAGAGCTGAACAAAACAATCTCCTTCGCTACAGACATTTGAACAGCTGCACATGAAAGGATAAAAATGTTTTGCCAAGTTAATCTCATATGATTTACTGCCTATGCCTAATCTGCTTGGAAGTGGCTATGAATATTCTAATACCCTTTGGAAATTACTGACTGGGCTGACAGCAGCTGGGAAAAGTTGGGAGCTTTAGGATGGCTGCCTGTGGAACACACACTTGCCTGCCTGGAGCAGTTGTAGGCAGAATCTTGGAACAATGAAAATTCATTGTTATTTGTTGCAGCAATAAAAATGACGCTGTCTGCATTCCCAGGAACTTTTGGAAGACTGAGCAAATATGGGCATGCCATTTGCAACCTGTTAAGTAGATTTATGGTTGGCATTTCGAGAGTTAGTGCTAGCAGGAAAGGTGAGGCAGAAATCCCAAGGCAGGTCTGTGCCAGCCCTGCAGACTCAGGCTAGTCCTGTGGATTTTCCCCATTTCCCTGTTTCAGTGGGGAGCTGCAGCCAAGGGAGAGGCTGGGCATTGCCCCCACAGGTGTCTGTGCACCTACACTGGCCTTGCTGCTCTGATGCAGCTCCTAAAACTGACATGGGAGCACATGTAAATATGGAACGCGGACATTCGTAAATGTATTATTGTGTTCTACCTTAAAAAAAATTAAATGAAGCAACTTTTCACAGAAAATTATCTTTCTGTACAGTTGTTGAGGCAATCTGCAGTTATAGCTGTCTGCTCAGTTCAGGATACTGGCTGAATTAAATGCTGAAGGTTAATTAGTTGATATCTGTGTATGTGTATATTACATAATGTCTGTAAACCTTACGGCTTGTATTATAGAGGGGTGTTCCTGACTATGTTTTTCCTGTTTGACAGAGAGGTAAAACGAAGTGTTGCAGAGAAATGAGCCCTCTGTGAAGCAGAAGGCTCCAGGAAGAGCTGCAAAACATAAAATACCTGGCTATATATTGTGTTGAATTTGCAGTTAACATGAACTGCTCATTTAAAAAAGAGAAATTACCTGTACAACAAAGGCAGAAGGAGGTTTAGTTGACAAGGTCATGTTTGGTTATAGGTTGGACTTGATCTCAGAGGTCTTTTCCAACCTGGCTGATTCTGTGAAATATATAAATAAATGTTAGTGTGACCCTTGAACTGAGGCATTGATACTTCAGAGATATTTGAATCCAGGATTTGGAATGCTGGAGCCAGGTGTGAAGCCCTTTTCAGTCATCTTGCTGACTTCAGATCTGGGTTTTTAGATCTGAGCTATGTTGCAAATAACTTTCAAGGAAAAGAATATGGTTCTTTTTTGATTCTTCTTCTTTTTTTTTTTTTTTAAGATAGCTGTGGAATACTGCTTAATGACATTTAAAAATTCATTTTCCTTATGTATTTATGGTATGTAATAAATGAGTCTTACTCTTCACAGTAATCACTGAATGCTGTTAACAGCACAGGTTTGTTTGACAGTGCTGAAAATTTATGGCAGTAATTCTAAATAAAGGCAGTTTATGCATTGCCAGAAGAAAGGAAATATTTTTCCTATTTCATCTTAGTTTTTATAATTCTAACTGCTAGCATACTCTACAGAAAAGCTCACAGAACTTTGCAAATACATTTCTGAAATACTTTATTTTAGCTATTTGTTTCTGCAATCATTATTCTTTACAATTTTATGTTATTTTAAAAATACAGCAATTCTTGCAAATGCAACTCATGAATTTTTTGAGACCAAATTTGAATTGAGGGTTTCACTCAGGGGGACTCATGAAACAAGTGAAAAGTGATAGATTTTGCTAAATGCAGCTGTTGCTAGTACATACCAGAGGAAAAACTTAAATAAGATAATTGAGATTTAAATATCTGGCCAGGTCTGACACTGAGGTGGCACTGTGAGCTATTTCATATGCAGCTGCACAATTTTTCCATGCACGAGAATTGTGACAAGTGATTGTGACAAGTCCAGCTGGGACGATGTCAGAGCACAGGGGGCTGCAGTTGTCTGTCTCTGAATTTGTTGCAGAACTGGGGCAGGTTTGGGGAAGAGGGAACAGTTACATAAAGAGACATTTAAAAAAGCTGATTCCTTTACGGTACTTGAAAAGGTAATAAATAATTGGTTCAGGGTGATTTTTTCAAATTACAACATTTGTTTGTCCTTTTTACCTTCAAATATTATTGAATATAACCTTTTACCAGGTTTTCAGGAAATTCTGACATGGCAAAAGAACTTCTCACCCATGGCACAGGACTCATTGCTGTGAGAGTTAACTGGGATCCAAAAATTCAGGGTAGAACTGTGAATCTACAAAAATAACAGGACTATTTAATCTACCAGTCTTTGGAAAAAAAGAAGAAACCCCCTTTTGCTTCAGAGTTCAAGCTCACTTTGACCTAATGAGAGCTGGGAACTGACCTCTTGTACACCTGATTATCTGTTTCTAAATCCTCCCTGAAGCATCAGGGAAGAGTTCAGCCACAGGAACACCCTGTCTGACATACTGAGGTACAGGAATTCTCTCAGGAATCACTTGTGTGACCTTCTATAAAGGGCCCTGGTGAAAAGGGAAGTAATTTTCAGTAGGAGTGATGGTATAGGTCCCTGGGTATCTGAGCCTGGTTCTTTGCTGTGCTAAACTTTTGCATTAATATGGGAAAGTCACCTGGACTTCTTTCTAGTAGGGACTGTTGGGCTCTAAGGCTTAAATCAAACCCTGAAAATTGTAACTATTATCCAGAGTTACCTGGTATGCTAATGCAGAGGTTTCCCTATATTGATTACATGACTAACAGAGAGCAATTAAGCTACTGAATTAGCCACCTCAGTTAATTGCCAAAGGTAATTTGAAAGACAGATCTGGGCCTAATGTAATAGAAAAGAAGGAAGACTGCAGATTGAGCTAAATCAAGTTAGCTGAAATCAATGTGTCCTCTTGCTTGTGGGGAGAGGGACAAACCAGTAACATGAGCTTGCTTATTTTTTTGCCTGGTTCTCCCAGGAAGAATATCTAGTAAAGTCAATGCTTTTATTTTTCAGGAGGAAGATGACAATAGAGAGGAAAGCAGACTTTATATAATTTCCCCTTTGCCCTATCGTTTTAAAAATACCTTTTTAATGCTTGTGTACTCTTTATGTTCAGGAAAAACCCTTACAATGTATTTAGTGGTGACTTTTATTAGTCAGATGGTCATCAGGTCTCATGTGCTTTGAGCGGGACAGGAAGGCAGATCCTTGTTCTGTCCTGCATGAGACAGGCAGTCTTCTGAGAGCACGGTGTGTCCCTTGAGTGCAGGCTCTGATAGGTTTTCAAAGTGGCATTTGCACTGTCAGTCAGAAGTGTCAGGCTCTGAGCTGGGAGAATCCAGCACTGATGGCAGCTCTGACACGGTGACTGTCACTGGATGTAGCCCTCACCCTACATTTCTTTGTTATTACAGCTGTCAGCTGGGGTAATTCAGTCTCTTTCCTGATAAATTCCATTAAATCACAAGCTCTCTCCTGGTTTGTATTTGTTCCAGATCTCTGTTTATAGATAGCTGAATTTGTCTGAGGAAAGAAAAAAAGTTTCTGTTTCACAGATATTCTTATTGTGCTCAATTTGAGAATGAATTCAGAAAGTGGAAGTTTCTGTGTAAATAATGATGGATTTTTGTGTTTGTGAATACAATTTATTGCGATCACATAATTCATAAACATGTGAAAGGCAAAGATGTTTTTCTCCTTGTCTTGCGCAGATTGTTAGAAAGCTGTGGACTTTTCCATTAGCAATGAGACAAAAGGTCTTTTGGAGACTTCTGGGGGGGAGTCTGGGAAGGGAGAGGTGAGGATCCATTAGTCAGAGCAAGAAGAGGGAAATTGTCTTGTCTGGGCTTTCCCAGACTAGAGTTCAAGCAGGAACTAGGGAGAGAATCTAGATCAATATTCTGTGTTGTTTTTGGGGAAAGAGACGAAGTGTGGGAAAAACTTGGGTTTAGGTGATATCAGTGTTCTTTGAGGAAGATGTCTTCTGTTAAATTCCTCATTTGTCTGCTCTTCAGGTGAGATATTCTGTGTCTGGTAGGCAGAGTTATGGCTCTCCCAGCCATGCCAGGAAAAAGAATCCATGGTTTTTCCTGGCTCTGCCTCTGAGCTGTGTCAGTGGGAATGTTTTAACCTGTTTGCAGGGCAGCCCTGTGTCTGCAGAGGGTTCAGTTCCTGCCTTGTTTCTGCGGGGCACAGCCTGGGAGGGTTGAGCAGGAGTGGCTGCTCTCTCCCTGCAGAGTCACACACAGCATTGTTTGTAGACCACAGGACAGGTCAGAAGAGTTCACTGAAAACCTATGAGACATTAAAATTATAAAAATTATTCCAATGCATTCTCTGAGTCAACAGAGACTTGTATTCATTTCTCAGGCAGCTTTAGAGATGGTTCTTCCTTTAACAGATCTTGCTTTGGCACTTGAGGTTATTTATTGGAGATTATTTTTAGTCTTATAAAGGAGAGGCTGCTCTTTAGGAAGTCCTCTGTTAGCAGTAAAATCTGCTGTGCACAGGAGCATGCTCACACCAGAACCTCAGCTGCTCCAAAATCCTCTCTAGAGGGCTCATCTACATCACTTTCAGATGTTATCTCTGATTATGGGATGTAGGGGCTTGCTGAAGGAACTTTGGAAGAAGCTGTTGTTAAGTTGGGCTATGACCTAATCATGTTATTGCTGCTGTAAAATATTTTTATGTAATAACATATTGATAACAGCTTTTCAGTGCAACTTAGTCAGAAAGGCCTTCATTCCTCGGGGGCACGCTGCAGAGCCAGAGTGATACACTTTTAAAAATAAGGCCATAGCAGTGTGTCATGGCTCATGCACTCTAGATAACAGGAATATTTGGAAATTTAGTTTGGTATTTTTTTTTTTTTCAGCCTGTACTTGGGATCCTAAAGGGCAAAGGTTACTGGAAGAGGCCAAATTATACCCAGCAAAGATGTCTTTCAGACCTTGTTCTGTTTTCCAAAAGTAATTGCTGCTGCCACAGGGAAGCACTGAGATGGTTTTATATCACTAGGGATTGTGTGCTCATTCTATTCTGTTTTTCCACAATGTTCCACGTTTGCATAATTGATGTTTTAGCACTTTGCACTGCCTGCATGTATTTATCTCTTTGTTAATAAGGCAAATACTCTTAGAATCATAAAAAACAGCTGACATGAGCTAAATTGGGATGTCCTGACTAAAGACCTTAAGTAAATAAACAGACTTTACAGTTTGCACTACTTGCCCATATTAATTACCTGGGGCTGTGTGCCATGGAACTGGAACTGGAACAAAAGTCAAACAAGCTCTGGTCATTATTTTAATGGAAGTTTGCATCCCATTCATTAGACGGACATATGACTCGTCATTAGTATCAGATTGTTTCAAAAGCTATGGTGGATAAAGGTTGATTAAAAATTAATGAAGCCCAGACCCATTGCATTACCATAGTGTCAAATTATTTAAGTCTGTGGAGCTGAAATAAGAGCAGGCTTTAAATACTCTCTTGAGTTTTTCTGTTTCATGAGATTTATATATTTATGCTCTCGGCCATGGAGGAGCAAGGACTTGTGAATACTTTTCCTTGCTGTAGATATCATCAATAAATTATACAGTTAAATAAGTTGCTAGCAAAACCAATTGCTGTGTCATACTGATGCATTTTTTAGAAAATACATGTTGTAGACAACCCAGTAAGGGTAGGACTTCATTAGCTGGAGCTCTAGTTGCCCTCAATTCCCTGGGAAGTCAGTGGCATTTGATTGGCACTGAGTAAGCCAACTGAGCATGACTAGAGTTTCCTGTCCTCCTGCCAGCATCAGCACTCAAGTTCAGTTTTAGGAGCAGGGCTCCTCTATCAGCAGGTCAATCTCTTTAAGCATCAGCTCGTGGGTATTTCTCTGGAAGCAGTAACTGCAATACTGAATGTAAATGCAGTCAGTGGAGGTCAAGCTGGTTTCTGTCACTGTGCCTATCTCCCAGGCTGTCAGCAGCCCTGGTGTGTCACCACGTCACCACGCTTCAAGGGGCTCAGCAGGACCTCAGGGTCATGCTTTGCTTCAGCCCAGTAGCTCTGTTGTGGCCTTGTGAGGCTGGAGTTCAGCATACACCCAAAGCCCAAAGGTACTAAGCATTTTATTAACAAGTATTGATTCATTCAAATAGCAATCTGCATTTCTCAGGGATTTTGCAGCCCTTCCTGAAATATCTTTGTTGCTCACCGTTATATCTTCAATATGCTAAACTTCAGTTTAAATGTTCTGTGAAACAGCTGAACTTAAACCAAGAGATTGTCAGAGAGATCTGTAGTGCCCATATGGTGTTATAAAATTACAAAAATGTGAGAGAGGATTGAGCCAGTTCCAATTGCCAAACTTGCTACTTGCTTCTAATAAACACTGAACTATCTGGCATCTGCTATCCCTCAGGTAATACCATCAAGAGTGGAAGTAAATGTTTCCTTTTAATTGCATTGTTTATGTCTAGAGGGTCCAGGGAGATCATGTGATGTTTATCTAGCTTTTCCATGCATACTGAATCAGCCATTTCAGGGAGAACTTTGTTATTCTTGCCAATTTTCTCTTCAATTAGACTGAAGTTTCACTTGTCATTTTTTGGAGCTATATTCTGTATGACTTCAGAAGTCAAAGTCCCCGCAGTTACTTTCAGTATGTTTTTTGATAGGATTGTTTCTTTTATTTTCACTCTCCTTTAGTTTTTTGGAAAGAAAAAACTAGGTCAGTGCTTTCAAGGAAATCTGTGAATGAAAAGTGCAGAATGATACAGATTTAGTGCTCCTTGGGTCAGAGAGGGGTTTGGGAATTGAGTTCTATTATTTGAACCAAAAGGAATTTAGTAGAGCTCCAGTTGAGGGAATTTCTGTGAAAAACTTCTACGGAATGCAACTGCTCCCCCTCAGCCCCCTGCAAAAAGTAGGAATCTGTTACATGGAGAAAATTCTTTGAGCAATGACTGGAATTTTGTATAGTTACACAGAAATCTCTCATGCTTTCTGTAGGAGATAATTCGAATAAATTGTGCATGTACCTTCTTGGAATTGTCTTCCTGTGAGGAGAGGATAATCCTGTCAACAGGACATCACCCAGCAGTGATCCCTGTGCTGGTTTTGGTGGGGACAGAGTGGGTTTTCTTCACAGTAGCTGATCAGAAGCTGTGTTTTGGATTTGTGCTGGAAACAGTGTTGATAGTCAGAAATGTTTTGTTTATTTCTGGTTAGCACAGAGCCCAGGCCTTTCCTTGGCCAGTGAGGAGCCTGGGGATGCACAAGGAGCAGGGAGGGGACACAACTGGGACAACTGAGCCTGAGTGACCCGAGGGATGTTCCAGACCTCACAAGGTCATGTGCAGTGTATAAAGCTGAGGGAAGGAGGAGGACAGGCAGCACACACACGTTTGGAGTGGTGGCATTTCTCTTTCCAGGACATCATATTAGGAGTGATGGAGCCCTGCTCTCCTGAACACTTGCACCTGCCCATGGCCAGTGCTGAATGAATTCCTCCTTCTGCTTTACTTGTGTGTGCAGCTCTTGCATTACCTGTTAAATTGTCTTTATCTCAACTCATCAGTTTTCTGACTTCAGTTCTGCAACTCTCACCCTATCCCATGTGGGGAGAGTGAGGGAGCAGCTGTGAGGTGCTTAGTTGCTGGCTGAGGTTAAACCACAAGAGCTCTGAACAGAAATGACCTTTTCCCTTTGAAAAGGTTAGGAAACATCAGGGATATGCTCCTGACTGAATTGGGAACTGACCCAGGAGCCCAAGGAATTATGTGGCATAAAGAAGGATTTGCTGTGTCAGTGGGAAAATCTTCTGTTTCATGTGAGAAGGCTGGGATTTGGTTCAGCTGAAGTCAGCGGCTGCAGGAGCCACAGCTGGAATGTGCACAGGAAAAGCAGCTGCACAGAAGTGAGGCTTGTCAGTTTGACAAAAACTGCTGTACAGCTCCTGTCGCCCAGGAGCAGTAATTGCCATGCTGAAGTGCATGTCTGATTGGCAAGGCCTTGAGATAAATTCCCCTCCTGGCTGAGGTGCTCTGTGGCACCGGCATGAGCTGGTCACAACCTCTTCTGAGGGCTGGACACCTTTTTGATGATGCAAATTGTCAATTTCCATTTACATCTCCTTAAGTACTTGAAATTTCCTCCTCATCCACGGTGTGTGAGGTGTTAAGAGGCAGTGTAACACAGCAAACTTACAGGCACTTGTTCCTCCAGCCTCAGCTCAGCTGGCTCAGTGCACGGAGCCTCCAGACACTGATGCATGCACCTACCTGGGACAGAGAGAATGTCCCATCAGGTGTCCCTTCTGTCCTCTCCCCCTTTCCAGTGTCATTTCCTGCCAGGGGAAGCTCCTGGTGTGAGCTGGGGGCTCTGCCTTGGCAGCTGCTGTGCAGGACTCAGGGCATGGGGAAGGGGGCAGGAGGGTCTCACTGGCACCCGAATGCCACGGGCTCCTGGAATTCCCTTGAAACCAGGGCTGAGGCCAGAACAGGACAGGGTGAGTGGGAAAGTGCCATTTTAAATTAAAAAGGCTACCTGGGAAGGTATGCAGTGTGTGCCTATAGGCTCCTTGGGCACAAGGGAGTTGTCATCTCAAGGGCCAAGTTTGGTTTGCTTGAGCCTGATCTTTGTTGTTGCTGACAGCACCTGGCAGATGTGTTCATCTTTTCATCTGCAAGTAATTAAACTTCTGCCTCGTTATCACTGCTTCTTTATGTGCCAGAGGAACACAGGGTCTTAAGAAGAGCAATGTCAGACTTAATATTGGAACTAGAGAAGAAAGATAATAAAGATCACATTTTGTTGGGGGGGGTCATCTGTTTGTGATAATTGAATCATAAATAATTCATTGTGTGGGTACCAGTGATACAGAAAAAAGATTCATGAGTTCCTTGAGCCTCTAAATATCCAAATGTTACACTCAAAAATTAAAGCAGTTATATCAAACATATCGTGTAACACATCTTGTTTAATGTGAATATGTAGAGCTGGCAGTTTTTCCAGTGACTTTGCAAAAATACTGTAAAGGCAATGTTTTTAACTGAAAAAAATCAATGTTACTTTCATAAATAAAAACCAATTATTTTCTTTCTTGACTGGGATGACTTTCTGCCCCAAGGGATCGGAGGTGTTGGCAGCCAGTACACACCTATCATTGGGGTGCAAATCAAATGGCTTTTGTTTCTTGATTGAAGGAGGAATGAGGCCAAATTTTTAAAGAAAATGAAAAACAGCTTTGGTGTGACAGAGGCACTGGGGGCAACTGGACTTGGTTAAAAATGACACCAAGATAAATGTATTTTTAAAGAATTAGGGCTAAGTAGGGATTTTTTTTTTTCCCTACAGAAGGCTTGTTTAGTGGTTTGGAATTTTTTTTGTTTGATTTATGTGGTTGAGTGTTGGTTTTGTTTTGGTTTTTTTGCAACTGAATGCAGTAAAAAAAGAACTCAGACGAAAGAGTGGAAGACTGGAAAACATAATTCTAGTTCTGCTATACTGTCCCTTTGATTTTTGAAAGTTAAGCCTGGGATTTTTTTTGAGAGCAGATGTATTTGGAATTGTAGATACCTTTAAAATAAGAGATTTGTTAAAAGAATAGAGATTGGTCAAAGAAAGGTTAAATTTTAAATTCAAGTTTTTGTTTAGGATTGATTTTTAAAAACATGAAGAACTTGTGGCATTCCTACTGAATTCATTAGGCCTGGATTTCATCCAGGTTTTCTCCAAGTTTGATTTAACTGCAGGTGACTGGAACAGATGGGAGAGCCTTGATGTAGGTGTGTAGCCAGTGATACTGTTCAGTGATTGCTCCCTTTGCAATTAAATTTGACATGGACTTGGACAGTGCATTCGTGGTGCATTTCGTGGTGGTTGCATAGTGAGATGTTACTCAGGTTGGGTCTCTTCTCTGAAATCAAACACAGAGGGAGTCTGTTGTATTCTCCCCTGGTTTTACAGGCAGTAGTCAGTCAGTAGAGGAGCTAACAAGAATTTGAAGTAATCTGATTTTTCTAATTAGTGCAAAATTGAATAATTTAAGGAATAAAATAAGAGCAAAACAACAAAGGCAATAACTTCTGGTTGCTTTGTTGTAGTAACATGGAGTGTTTGAGACCCTTAAGCTTATTCTAACAATCCTCCCCAAATGGTGGGAGGAGTATTTATTCATCTGGTACAGACAATGTATATCTTTTAAATACCTATCTCAAATTTTATAAATAATAGTTAGACCCAATCATGTACAGGAGATGTAGTGTTTGTTTGTTTAATTAGGAAGCTGAGCTGAGCTGAATCCTGTGGCAGATGTTGCCATGTATAATATAATAAATAAAAGTCTTTATGGGACCCAGCAGGCAGCAGAGCTCTCAGTTAGCAGATGGCAAAATATTACTCTGGCAGTGCAAGAACTTAGCTGGCTGTGTCAACTGGACCAGACCCAGGTTCAGCACAAGCATGAATCAACTTCACACAGGAGGTGTCACCAGACCGTGTTTTTGCCATGGATGTTAATGCTATCTTTAATAAGGTACATGATGGAAGATTTTTCATCCAGCAAAATGACGTTGCAGTAGAAGTCAGTCTAGGCTTGACATGATCTCTGCTGTGCGAGACAACAAAATATCTTTTGCAGGAGAAGAACAGAACAGATGTGCTGCTCAGTCCAAACTAAGAGGTGACACTGAGATGTCAAACCTGTTAGAACTGACCCCTGTGGAGCCTGGCAGGTGAGAAAATGCCTTTTGCTTCAGAGGAGTTGTTGCATTGGGCACTTGGCACCAGCTGTGTGTCACAGCCCTCAGTGGGTCTGTGGCAGTGCTAATGCAGAAAAGCTGTCCCTGTGCAGCTGGAGCCAAGCTGTCCCTGGCCTCCAGAGATGCCAAGTCCTGCAGGGTGAAAGGACTTCTGCAATTCACTGCTGTGCAGACAGGTCATACTTTTCACTCCGATTTCCTCCTGGCTTTTCTTTAGGTGTAAACGCACACACGTCTCTTCAGGCATTATTCTATCATCCCTGCTGGGACATCAGGTGTCCCTTCCCGGGGCTCCCTGCACTGCAGAGCAGCTCCTCCAAATGCCAGCCTGGGTGTGCCCTCACCTGCAGCTCCCCCAGCCCCTCGGAGGTGTGCCTCCCATTGGGATGGCGTTGTCCCTGGGCCCAGCTCAGGCTCTAATTTACGACCAATATTACAGTGTTTTAGCCCAATCTCATGATGTTTCAGCCCATCTTAAATGCAGTTGTCTGAACAGCAGGTGTTTATGACAGAGTAAAACAGGATAGATTGCAAAGCAATAGGGAAGGCAAAATGCTTTGTACAGACTTCAGAATCTAGCACAAAGCAGTTAATCACCCACTTACCACAGTGGGCTTGCATGTGCATATGTTGATTTTAATATATCTTTGTGGGAAAAGAAGACTTTCCAAGATTAGCTGCTTTCTTTGGCTTTAGAGAATGTCATACAGGGATGATAGTGAATACGAGTCTTTTGCTGTTTCATTCTTTTCTCTTGTCTCTGTCCTGTTGGTAGGCAGCTCACACCAACTTCTGGGTAAAGTGGAAGATTAGAAAGGTTTTAAAATTATTTTGAAAAAGCAAGCAAGTTGTTCACATAGCTATATGTCAAAAATACAACCCAAGCAAAGTGCACCTTGTAAAACAGCAAATTGTTTAAGGAAAACAATGTAGTGTTTGCTGTTTTAGTTATGCTCATTTACATATTTAAATGGAAAAAAAAAGAGTTCTAAACCTTCTCTCTGAGGCATAAAACATACTGGCTTTTTAAAACACATATTGCCTCTTGAGAAAGCAACTAACCTGATTTACTGCAAGTTGTTTGTTTTCTTTTTTTTCCTTTTCTAACACCTCTGGGAAGATGGGATGAATTGAGGTAGAACACCCAGTATCCTCCAGGAGGACATTGCTGTCCTACAGTTGAGCTCAGCTATGACTGTGTTGCATCAAAACCCCACAGGAACCACACAACTAACTCATTTCCTTAGAAAACTCTTTGAGACATTGGAATATTTTGTGTCATTTGAGGTTCCTGTTGGGTATAATAATAAACAAGTTTTATTTTCTCCTGTGCATAATGAAGCCCAAAACTCTGAGGAGAGTTGCACAAGGTGGGATGGGAGGGGAAGGTGACTTTGCACTGGTTTGGTTTCCCTGCATTAGGAGATTAACCAGGATTGTTCCTGCTCCTGTTCCTGCAATGCAGACTGTTCTAAGAGCTCATACTCTAAGAATCTCACCTAATTGCTACAAAAGCTTTCTGACTATACCACACAATCTGCTGGTGGTCTTGAAAAATCAGTAGCTCTTTCTTGCCAAGAGAAAACATGGAAGCTTTACTGTGGGAAAATCCTGTGGGATAAGATGGCTAAGTCTCATGTAAAGGAAATGACAATGCACATAAAGCTAATTTCCTTCTTATCTTTCTCTTAGTGCATGAAAAGGTGGCATTACAGTAGTTGCCAGAATTTCTAGGAATTGATATGTTAGTCCTAAGTTAGGAAGAATGCAAATCTGTGTGGTGTAGTCAGTTTGGTCACTGAATTGAGATTCCATCAGGGGAGAAGTTCAGAAGTGTTTCCTTGACTTCAGTTCTGTTGGCTTCTTCCAGAAGCAACCATCTTGGCAAGAATGGTCACCAAGATGACCCACAAATAATTCTACATGGGGATGTGAAAAGTCAATTGAGAGACATCAAGCAGGTACAAAATTCTTGAAGGGATGTGTGTGTTTATTTCTATATGTGTTTATGTGTGTTAGGAGCACCAAATCAAGGACATCTAGAATGAGAATCATGTTCAGTAATAATACATTTAAATACAGACACTTCAAGTGGGAGAGTGGACAGAATTTCAGTATTTTCCTAACCACTGGCATAAACCTACTCCCATTAAATACTAAAAAATCCTCAATTTCAGACAGTTGAGGTTTGGAAAATCTCACCCTAAAATCCATCTGTTGAGTCCTGACATCTAAGAGCATTTCATTAGCATTAAGTGGGGTTACTGAATTCAGATTATTCTCAGTCTGAATGTTTGATGAGGAAACCTGTCAGGCTGCCACTTTTAAGCCCATTTAGGTTTACACAGTTCAAGTTAGATTCAGATCAGTACGGTGCCTGCAGTGATGGTTAACAGTAATCCTTTATCTCCTAAAGACCGTGGAAATTATGTTCTTTGTAAAAATTTACAAAACAAGAGATGATGTGTCAAGACAGTAATTTAAATCTGCCCTTGCTTAAAGATGAACAAAAGAAAAATGAATAAAGTGCTAGTGGCAGACAAGCAGAATCTGTGGATAAGTGCATCAATTTTTGTTACTGACAGATCTTGTGTTTGTAATAACATTGAAGTGCTGTGAGGTCAGTGTCAGAATGAAACTACATTTGTTTTCACAAACATGCTCATTGATGGTAACAGTAGCTATTAACAGGGTTGACACAGCTAGCTGCCAAATAGAAAAATGAGTTCTCCTCATGACAAAATGACCAAAGTTAAGGGAATAATAAATCAGAAAATTAGCTAAGACATCATTTATCTTTCATGGCTTTGTGACATTGCAGCTTAGAGTCCTTCAGGACATAAATTCATTTATTGCATTTTATTGTTATGAAAACCTGTCAAGGCTGGTATCAGGCTCTGGGAAGCTGGATGAGCAGAGGTAACTGTGTGGTATTAATTAAGATGGTATTTCCATGCTTTTGTTCAAGATGTGGCCAGTTTGCTGTGAACTGTTGAATTACTCTTCTTCCTCTGAGCCCTTTAAGGAAAATGAGAATTCCAAAATGGGTAGCTTCTCTCTAAGAACTTGTGGCTCTGGCTGTCACAGGTGCTGGTGGATGGATGGCAGTAACCATGATATAAAATAAGATGAGGCTGAGGCTGTGCTCTCTGCAGGTTTTCATTTCTATGTGTAGATTCTGTGCAATTATTCCAGACTTCCAGTTTTAAATTTTAGGCTCTGTCAGCATGAAGAACTGGTGCTATCTAAATTTTTATTGGGTGTTTTTTTTCCTTTATGGATTCCCAAGTATTTTGTAGTTACATGTCAGAAAATGGCTTCACTTGTCACAGAAATGCACATACCATTTCTGTTCTTCAAGACATGCCATTGCATGATAATTAGAGAGGGAGGAAGATGAGATAAATATGTTGGTCTGCAACTCTAAAGAGGAAAAATAGTAGAATTCTGTCAATTTGTACTTTTCACTCTGCTATTTCCTTCAGAAAATAGCTAATCATGTGTGATAAAATTATTTCCTCAGTGTGGGGTTTTTAACAATTTATGCAACACTTTTAAAATGGAAGGCAAAGTAATTGCCTAATACTAACATTCATATTTTAAATGCCTAGCTTCAGTTTTGCTTTTAGACTAGAATTTTTTAAGTCTGCCTTCAAATCTTAGAATGAACATGTCTGCAAAATTAATGCTAAATCTTCAGCCAAGGAATTCCCTTAGCTGTGCTGCTCCTCCAGAGGAGTTTGTGACAACTTCTATGCAAAAGTAACAAAGACCATGAGACTGTACAGGATGTTTAAATGGAAAGAAAATGGATTTTAACTTACATTCTTTTTATCCTGTAAATATTAAAGGATTCCTTTGCAAAAAAACCCCCAGAATCAATCATTCCTTGAAAGCCAGACTATGTGGGATTAATTTTTAACCAGTGTCTTAATTGCACCTAGTGGGGCTACAGGGGAAAGGGGATGGTGCACAGAGTGCGTAGAAAAGTTTGGACGTGTTCCTTTCCTTACAGAGATAAATAAATGTGTATTTAGAAGCCTTTAGAGGAGTATTGATATCAAGCTTACAGTGTCAGCTTGGGTACTTTTTGACAGTGTTAAGCAGTCACTCCATCTTTAGCCACGGGGAGAGGCTGGGCAGGAGGTGGAGGCTGCCTGTGGTGTCTGAGTGTGCTCAGCAGGGCCAGGAACCTGGAGCAGATCCCATCTTGAGACAGCAGTGAGTGTGGATGGACAGGGAGGTCCAAGAAGTAGGACTGGGAATCCTTACCAGAAATGAAGGAGAGGTATAGATGGTTTTTGGACCGGAGAATTCCCAGGATGAATTGTTAGCAAAATGACAATAAAAGAAGAAAAAAGACCATACTGTTAGCTTTTAATTCTCATTAGCATTATTTTGAGCAGAGACCCAGAATTTTCATCAGGTTGGATTGTTTTTTTTCTGCTGAGCATGTCTTGCTATTTAGTTTTCCACAAGAATTTTAGCATCACCAGCAAGCAGCATATCACTTGTACAGCACCACTGACTTTCCATCTGCCTTGGGAGCTGAGCTGCTCACAGATTGCTGTGAGTGCAGTGCTCTGTAATGAGTTGAGTTTCTGGAATAACAAAACTGTTTTATTTCTTTGAAATGCAGGTCAGGTAGCCTATGGCACTCAGCACAGAATCACTGACGTGGTCAGCAATCTCCCAGAGTCACATGAAGACTCGTTTACACACTCTCACAAAGACACAAGGGATGTGTCCTGCATATGCAGGAACAAAAAAGGAAGGATGTGATTTTGCTTTTTATACATTTGATATTTTCTTGGGGTCCTGGAAAAGGAGGTATTTCAGCATGGATTTGCAAAGGGACTTCTCACTTGTGTGACTGAGAGCAGGAAGGTCAGCTGTAGGTCAGCATGGACTTTTTTCTAGGCTGTTATTATTCAGTGCTGTTCTTTCCCACCTCCATTCCCATACAAAGCTGATTTTTGCATGCAGCAGATTTTTGCATCCACAGAATATGCTCTTAATGCAAAATAAACTTTGGAGACTGAGAGCCTCAGCAGGGTGTGGGGCAAGGAGTGATTAAAGGAGACCTGGGGTGAATGTAGCAGATGACAGGAAAGGAAGAGATGGAGAAGGAGAAGCCAAGAGGAGGAATTATAATTTTAGGTGCTGTCAGTCTCAGCTATTCTCATGCTGTCCAACACAGGAAACTGATAAATGCTTTGTTTCCTCATGCTTGGTGCAGACAGGGCACACAAGAGCTGGCACAGAAATAATTCTGTTGTTGTTGCATAGTTTGTGACTCCTTCCTGATGTTGATGGTGTAGGGAAAGTCTCCTGAGTTGAGATACCCAGCTGGGTAATGTGTTCATCCTCAAAAATCATGTTTCCCATAGCTAAAGAACCATTCCACTCTAAAAAATTACCTCACATTATTAGCTGAGCTGTGTTGTGACAGCTCACCTTGTGCTGTCTTTTTTTTTTTTTTTGACACCATCTTCAAATAATATGTTTGGTAACAAACGAGGCTGATAAAACAGCAAACAGGCTGAAGCTCTTTTCCCTTTTCAGCAAGTAAATGACCAAGGCTTTTTATATAGATTAAAAATAACTCTGCAGATGAAATTCTGTAATTCTGCCTAATTCAGCCATATTCACCCAATCAATTTATCATATACTACCTCTCTCTGTTTAAAGCTGGTCTTAATAAGCTGTCAAATCCCCATGTGCAGTGGTGGGTAATCAATGTTAACTCATCAGCTGAGGGAGATGTGGGTGAGGGACCTGATGTCTATTAAGTGTTGGGACTGTTTCTTCGCATGAGTTTTTATTTTTCATACAAGAAAGCCAAATATATAGCTATAGAGATAATCAGCAAGTACGAGACTAATATGATTTTTGACTTTTGCATGTGCATACTGTATTGATAAAGTGTTGGCTGCTTTTTGGGTTGGAGTATTGTGGAGAGCAGAGGGAGGTGAAGCCCACAGCAGGAGTCATTAATTAGAGGAGATGACAGTGAGAATGTGCTGTAGTACACTCAGGTGAGTCTTTGGTACACATTGATTTATACATTATTGAAACAAATTCCTCAGCTACTTTCAGGATTAGTGTGACAATGTATTTTTCTTAAAGCCAAGCACAGGGGACAGAGAGCAGGTTCTGGAGTAGGCAATTAGTTCTCCTTTTCCTAGTCTTGCTGCT
The DNA here is from genome assembly GCA_013400175.1 of Phainopepla nitens. NCBI lineage: Eukaryota > Metazoa > Chordata > Aves > Passeriformes > Bombycillidae > Phainopepla > Phainopepla nitens. The sequence goes on from VXBQ01002372.1 coordinate 255,474, forward strand.
CCAGCTTGATTAACAACAGATTTCCTCACACATTGCTCTGCTTTATCTGTCTTTGGCATAACTTCTTTTTGCATTTTTCATCATCACATGGGTAATGTGTGAAGGAGGAACTGGTCCTTCCCTGACAGAGGAGATTAATTTCAGCAGCTGTTGTGGGATAAATGCAGGACACAAAGGGAACTTAATGTGACGGGGTTTTAAACCTTGCTTTTGCTTATAAGTAAACTTGCAATGTTTGTATCGTTACATTATTGTTTGGGAACTTCATTTACTAACTGAGGAAAACGTTTTTTTTTTTTTTTTCCTGAAAGGGGCCGAAGCCAAGACTTTGTTTTCTGGGAAGGATCATGATTCTAGTCTGGAGACAAAATCCAAAGTTTAACTGTAATTCCCTACAACTTGTGAAAATATTGGAAAAATTTTAGCAGTTCCTATACTGCTTCAGGGCCTGTATGGGGCTAAGTAGGGCTTGTGTTGGCTGCAGTTTCTCACCCAGAAGTTTGTTCACCCTGCTGAATAACTTGCAGCATGTAGCAGACCAAGAATTTGAGGTATAAGAGGTTTGCAGTAGGTCAGGGGAGTGGAGGGTTCGGTGGTGTGAACAGCTGTGACCAGTCAAAGCTGGGACTCTGGAAGGTGTTTTGTGCTTGGGACTGTGCTGTGAGCTCCCACTCTGACAGTGTTAACAAGTTTTGCCATAATTCAGTTACACCTTGGAAACAGTTAAAGCAATTTAACAGCAAACTTGGCATAATTACTACTTAATAGCCAGTGCTAGTGCTCCTAAAGTGTAAATTGTTTTGGTATTGATCTAAGCTTACATTGTCAGCATTTTGTAGAGACTGAACTTTAAGTGCTTAATTCAGCTATATGCAACCATTAACTATGTTTTTTATCCACAAACAATGGTGCAAGTGGTTATTCTATTTTTCTGCCATAATAAAATCAATTAAACTGTTTTTCCCCAAACATAGATGACCTTTGTAAGCAACACATTTGAAATGCCAACATGTGAAAAGAAAATTATGACAGGATCTTGTGTTTATTAAGAGAAATGGAGGACTTGATAGCAGGTTAACACTGTAGCTACTGACCAGGCCTCCTTTACACTGATTTCCAGGGGTGGAAGTTGTGTGGTCAGATCTGTGTTCCACCAGCCTTCATGCAGTTAAGCCTATGATTTTGTCTCTAAACCTCTTCCAGTGTAGTTTGATATTTAGTGCTGAAGTTCACCTCTTGGTGAACCCCAGCAAAGCACAGAGAAGGGGAAGGAGGTGTCACCATCAGCTCAGAGGAGTGTGAGCAGAGTCAACACACACATTAATAATTGGAGACATCTTTGCAGGATCAGTGCCCTGTCTCCAGAATGGAGGAATTGCAGTTAGGAACATTTACATTTACTGATAGCAATTGGTTGTTTAATCCTTATTAGCTTCTGATCAGATGTTTCTTATTTGTTCTTCATATGTGGCAGTTCAGGACTAGTTCCTTGAATTTAAAATCCAATGTCTCAAATATTTATGAAAGTTTACTTTTCCCATCTGCCTCAGAGTGTAGATGATTACAGGAACAAGTTAATTACCCATGAATAGATGCATTTAATCCTGTTGCTCAACACCAACCTGTGTCTCTGTGCCTCGAGTGCTGTAGCTCCACGCTGGACATGGTATCGGTGCTGTTCCTTCTGTGCAGCCAGGACTGGAAATGCACAACTCTGGGTTCATCATCTTTTAATTGCTGCTGCATCAGGCTGCCTGAATGACAGTGTACTGGCACTTCACATCATTTACAGCATTTATTCCTGAGATACACAAGGGCTGATTCATGCTTTTCAAGTCTTTTCTTAGACCTCATGAAGAAGGAAGCGAAACTGATGAATGACCAGTAAATACAACTAAATATAAATGTGCTATCGAACACGATTTTGTTATTAGTCAAATACTCTCAGTAGCCACAGGTTTAACATTCTGAGGAGTATAATTGCAGCATGTGTTGAGTTTTACTAATTTAGAGAATCAGACATCCTCCAATGAGTTCAATAGACTAATTTTGGACATGTTCATATCCATCTCACTAAGGCATACTGTTTAGTGACTTTATTATTTGTCTTAATTTTACAGAGAAATGTTCACATTTCATTAATTGGAAGTATTAGAGAATGCCCTAATTCTGAGAAAGGAATTAAGAAAATATGCTTACTCTAGAAAAACAGCTTTGAAAAACAAAATGGAACTTCCAACACTGTAGTAAAATTACATTAATAAATAAAATTATAGGGAAACAGATTACTGTAAAGTTGCAACAGTAACGGTGCTTATTTGGTGTTACACTTCATCTTGAAATGATGTACTACCTTGTCAGCAAAGAAAATTCTTAGTTCTCGTCTGCTAAGGGCTCTAACAAGCAATAAAAGAGAAGGTTTTGGTTAATTTACCTCTAGAAGTCGACTCCAATTCAAAAGTTATTTGAGTTAATGATGTATGACCAGAAGGGTGTAATATAGATTTAGCCAACACGAACGTCTCGTGCCTGAAGTACGGCAAAATACACAACCCCACCAGTCCTGATGCCTGTATGGTGCCAAGTTCTGATGTTTCTTGAAGTTTCTCAGGAAATGGGGTTCAGCATGGTAGAGTTATCTGGACTATGAACACTTCAGCAAATACTCTTGCAATTACTCTCCTCTCTTTTCCCTCTGGAATTTTGCTTTGGACACACATTTCCATTCCATTCTTAACTGTGAGTGTGCTCACACACTGCTTCCCTCTGTCCTCTAGGGCGTGCTCAGGGCTTCTGAGCCTCCTGCCATCACAGCTCACCTTGCTGTGATGTCTCCGTGATGTTCTGTTTCAAGGGATGGCAGCTGATAACGATAGATTGTGTACTGCAGATCTAATTATGCAGCTTAGTCAATGTGAAGCTGCCCGTTGACTTTTAGCAACTGTATTGGACCCACATTGTGCAGTCTCATATTGGACAGTGTGGAAGTGATGTGCTCCTAGCAGAGTGCTGGGAGGAGCTGTTTGTTGGGGTTTTTTTTCAGGTTTTGTACAGGAAAAAGGGGAAAAAAAGCCTGCTGGTGCAGCCCATTTCCTTGCTACGTTGTGCTCAATTTTCAGGCCAAGGATAGACAAGTGGTGAAACACCTGGCTCTCCTGTTTGGAGTTAGATGTCATCAAAGCTTGGATGGAAGAAACTGAAGAAACAAATTGCGACCTGTTTTGCATGCTCACAAATTGTCCTGGTCTGGTTTGTTGCAGACATTGTTGGTGGGAAGTTTTTGCAGCATGGTTCTATTCACTTGGATTTCCAGGTGAGGTACGTTCAGTGATTGATTATGATCTTGCAAGGCATATTTCATTCTCAGACAAATTTTGAAAAACATTCTCTATTCCTGGGGATGATATTTTGCAAAATGTATGCGTTCACAGCTTTCTCCTTCCTCCCCCTATATGGAATTTCTAACAACCTAGAATTAAGGTGGGAGAGATGAGTAACACAGAATTGAAAATATCATCATGGCTCTTGCATATGCAACAACAGCTTTGGAAATGCTAGCGGATAAGTTTTCTTCAGATTTGCATGTAAAAGCACTCAACTTTGCCTTCCCACTTCCTAGTGTGGAATTAAATACATTTCTCTCCATGACAATCAGATCCAACCTCTGTAAAAGTGATGAGAAGAAGCCTGTTATTGTATGATGTATGGTGGTTTAAGCAGCTCTAATTCTTTCAAGGGTTCATTTATCTCTCTAAGGTAGTAATGGTGATAATCCCATTCACAGCAATCGTGCCACATTAACAGGAGGATCAGCACATTCTAGCAGCTGACCTGGGCACTTGATATGTGCTCTGCTCCCACCTTGCTGCTGACTTCCTGTATGACCTTCAGCAGGTCTCCAGCCTTTCCTGGGACTGCCAGAAATCTCCCCATTACCAAGGGTAATGATACTGAAATGTCTTTGTAATAGGATAGGAGATCCTTGGAAGTAATAGACTTGCTGTACATACCTCGCCATGTGTGCTAAATTCTCTACTTTTATTATAATGTTGCTCCCAAGAGAATATTATGTGGACAGGGTGACATTTTCTGTAACACAAAGTTCTGCTAATTCCACTCTTGTAAAAGTTTATGAGCACTTTGACTTCCCTGTCCTGTGAATCATCCATTGTGTTCAACTCTGTCTGACAGCCATTCCAGAAGATGGTACAACACTTTTTTCTATGATTTCCTTGTCTTCTCATGTTACATGAGTGCTTTTTAATCTGAATTGGAAGAAACCGGTGGAACTCCAGGGGATGATTTTGTGTTTTCAAGTCATACATGGTTTAGGTGCTGAGTGTCTGAAAGACTATTTATTTTTTTCAAGTGATGACATAATGTTTGTCTCAAGATGGTGTAAGTTCTAGCACACCTGGTTGAAAAGAAATGAAGCTGTCGACAAGGCCTTATTTAAAATGATTCTGTCAGTCCAGGGTGGTTTTCAAAATCCAGTGGTCCAAACTAAAGCCTATTTTTAATCATAAAAAGAGATTGAAGAAGGGAATGTCATTTTTTATGTGCTTTTATGGCATCATTCACAATGGGATGCAGGCTGGGTTGAATTCTGCTCACGACTGCAATAGCAGTGTTTTAAATCAATAGCAATGGCATTGCAGTCACACTGCTCTAAGGATGTAAAAAATATAATGTTCACACAGTGAAGTTATATCTTTTGTTCAACCAGTGCAACCAGATAAAGCAGGTAAACTTTCAGGCAACAATGGTAATTGTAAAATCATAATGTTTGTAGTAAACATTAATGTTAATAAAAATATTGCATGTTTCTTAGAAATACAGAGTTAGAAAAGCTTTATGCCAAATATAAAATAATCACTAAGCTAAAAATTGCACCATATTTGAATCCCTGCAAAAGGCCTTAGCATTAGTTGCTGATTTTCATGAAATACAGTTATCATAATAATAATTGTGGTTATAGACTTAGTTATAATCACTTGCACATGGACTGCAACTACGTTCATGCCAATATATTGGTCTAATAATTTATTTTTCTGCTTTGGAGAAGTGTTACCAGGAAAAGCATAAAAATGTGTACAGCAAATTCATATTAAAGGCAATCAAATGAATTTCAGAATGCTCTTGCAGCAGTTGGTTAAAAACATTTCTTACAGCAAAGTCTGGTTCCCCAGACCCATCTGGGATGTGTCCTCTGATTTGGGCCAGTTGTGGCCGAGGCTCTTGTGCCAGAGGAGGGGCTGGTCTGGCTCCTGAGCAAACCACCACAGCAGTCCTTTCTTCTGCCCCTGCTGGAAAGCTTCTCAGGGGAAGCCTGAGGGACTGCCAGCACGAGAGAGAAATGCTGGGTGTTGGGGTTAGCCCATCCTTTGTTTAGGGCATGTGGAGTACAGAGCAGAAACCCTGATGCACTGAACTGGGCTGGGCATGAATCTTACAGACAGGAATTCCATGGCAAACAACTGGTTACTTCAGCTAAAAAAACCCTGCGTGCTGTCTAGTTATGGGAGCTATTTTTAGCTGGTTGCATGCTGTTCTGGTCGTTGTTGTGGAATATTCAGAACAGGAACTCCACTTTTCCTGTCTGTCATCCCTTAAAGACTTTCCACAAGCGAAGGTTTTCTCTGCTTGTACCTATTTTAAAAAATCATCGCGGCAGCTGGCAGAGGTTTATGGGGAGAGAGAGGTGCCTAAACCTCCTCATAGCAAAGAAAGGTGGCCCTGTGCTGACCACTGACCACTGCTCAGTGATGAATAACTGGTAGTTCCAGGGGCAGGTCTGAGCTCTGGAGATTCTTTTATAACATCCTGCCACAATTTCCTTTTGCTTAACGGCACAAAATAATGCTATTTTAAAATATTAGTGTGTGTGTGCAATCACTGCACGTCATTGCAATTATTCAGGTGTTTTTATGCTCATTGCAGAAAACTTAGTCAAGCATAGCTGTAAATAAAGAGGTGAAACACTGGTTAAGAATGATTTAGGCCACTGGGGAAAATTCAGTGTCCCTCCTAGGCAGTGCAGATTCCTTTGGATCTGCTGCATTGTAAGGAAGTTGTTGACTTCAGCCAAGCAGCCCCAAGGTGGAGCAGAAGGATTGAAAAACTTCACCAATAAGTGTAGAAGCTGCTGCTCCAATAATATGCATGAATGCAATCTGAGCAGCCTGAGGGGCATTAGGACTCCTAAACACCAGGCTACAATAAACAGGGAAGCAAAAAGTACGGAAGTCTCTCTCGTTGCATGGGTGACAACATTTTGCCAAATTGTGCACTGTCATTTGAGCTTTGCAGGGAGGAGCGGTCAGGCTTGTCAAGAGCTCTGGTGCCTGGCTTAAGGCCACCAAGCTGATGGGAGCTACTGCCTTGTCTGCTCAGTCTGGGTATGGCAGTGTCTGCATCTTCAGATTAAAGGGGATTTTTAGTTTAGCCTCCGAGAACAGAGCAAAAAAGGAAAATAAAATATATATTTCTTGTTTTGTGGCCATTGTCCTACCCTCCTTACAGGTCTGACCCCTCAGGTTGTCTGTGCCTTTGTCTTAACTGTGTGGTTTTTCCCTAGAGGAGGCACTCACTGCTTCTCTCCCAGAGTAGTAAAGCACACACTTTACTTGTAAATTCTTTCTCCCCCTACTCTTTTTTGTAAAAGTTGTTTCAAAGCAACTTGTAATTTTGCCCCCTGAGATTTAATCATTATTTTGTATTTGAAATCTTCATCCAAGTATACTTTGGCTTACTAATTGCAGTCATGTTCTTCCAGGCAGAACTTCCCAGGTGACTGTGGAATTTAAGAGAAAATTCCCTAACTGCATTAATTGTTTTTAGAATGTTACTTTCACCATACTTCAAATTCTTTTGTGCTGTTCATATCTGGTTTGGATATAGGCAGTGGACTGCGATACTGGTTTCCATATTGCTCTCACTGCACTGATTTAAACCTTCCTGGTATTTAGTGACTTTCCCTTTGTGTTTTATGTAGGAGACATTTGATAAGAGGAAACTAAATGGCAAGGTGATGAATTTGTTTGGTACATTTTTTTATAGGAATGAAATTCCTAATCCCTTTAGTTTTTGTTTCTTGACTCTGTTCATTCACTTAGAAATAAGCTTGGAAAAGAAATCAGTGTTTAACTTTGCTGATGGTCCTTAACTAGGTCTGCAGTTCTAAGAGCTGAGGTCCAACTTAGCACTAAACAAGGGACACAAGGATTTCCAAGATATTTTGGCATCTTCAGCTCTATTGGAAATCTGAGCCGGTGCATTTGCAAGTTAAACTTTTTAAATGCCCTGTCACTGTTAGCATTTCATTATCCAGTGATGAATTAGTCAAGTAGAAACATTAACTTTTCTCTGGGATGCAAATTTGCTGTTGCTATTTTTTTCCTACTTATTTTTGAGACATTTATTTTTGTTAAAAAAAAAAGCCTGAAGTGATGATGATGGAAAAAAAACAGTTTCTTTCATTATTTTCTTCTTTTCCCTGGATGAGTTCTGCTCTGTAATGCTAATGTGAATGAAGCCATTCAAATTTTAATTCTCTAGCTTGGTGCAGCCTTTCAGGGGGACAATTTTAACTTGACAATGTATTAATTCCTGGGGAAACCATCCAAAAAATATGCTTTGGCTGTCATTTCACCCACTCCCATCTTCCACTCTCCGCTGACAATCAGTTTTCCAATGGTATATTACTTACACTTTGAACAGAAATACCATTATTTATCTAGCAGGCTTTCATTGCCTGCTGCTGTCTTGGTTGCATAATTAGACATAACTTCTTTTCTTAACTTGCAAGTGCCTCCCCAAAAAGTAGATAAGAAAGAAACAGTCCAGGAAGGGGAAGAAATGGAGAGTATTTGGCAGTATTTCTCTACAGTTTTGTTTGGTTTTTTTTCCTAGCAAATATTAAGAGGAGGTGCTGTGGGCTCCCTTCAAAGCAGGGTGACATGTCTCCTGCTGGGATAGGAATTTCTCTCCTTACTGGAAGTGCAAAGCTGTCTTTACATGTGTAAAAGATGTAGAGTTACAGGGAAAAGACAAACAGCTCAGCACTGTTTAAAGAGGGAAAAAGTTATGTATTTTTTTTTATCACTTAAAAGAGGAGATGAGATGCATCTCACCCATGGGTAAGTAGTCACAGCTGGTCACTCATCCCTTGGGGTAATCAGATAGAACACTGGTTCTTAGTCTTAACTGAGAACAAGTGGCTTCAAGTAAAATTAATAATGTGATAGTTAATTTTACTGACGACAAAAATCTTCACACAGCTCCAGATGTACACACTTAAAAATAATGCTCTCTGCAAATTAAATTAAGTTAGCATTGGCAGTGCAGTTCTCCAGTATTAGATGGCAGCATTAAGAACACTGTAAAAATTTTCCATTAGTTTTCTCTTGTTTTTCTTTGCAATCAATATGAATCAGTGAGAAATATGTTGCTGGAATGTAAAAAGCAAAAGTATAATTTCTTATTGATTAGTCTAACATAGCCAGACACAAATGCTAAAACAGGGAGGAAAGGAAGTTAAAGAGCACGATCAATTTATTGAATTCCAAAAGTTTGTGGCTTGTTTTGAAAAAAATTTTACCATGAGTTTCGAGTCATTTGATTAATGAAACTCTTCCTTGATCTTCTCTGGATAATGTTACAGAAGAAGTCAGAATTTAGAGTAAAGTGTGCATGGAAAAGCCTGTCTCCCATGAAGATGGGCGGTCCCAGTCCTAACTGTTAGATTGTCTCAGTAAGAGAAGAGTTAAAGGCTAACTGAATTATTCTGTGCAAGAAACTTCTATACAAACTCTTCCAAAACCTTTTTCCATCAAGATGTACCACCTAGGTCAATAACTCATTTGATTACTCTGGGTTGCATGCTCTGGGTTACAAAAAACGGTTTAAACTCAAGGACAGTCTGGTCTCATCATTCTGTCTCTCCTGATTTCAGCCTTGAAGCATCACTTTGAGTTCTGGGATTTTTTTCAATACTAGAACAAAGTTGATGAGGTCTTTAAAATGTGTACTTGGAGGTATAAAGATAAAAATCTGGGTAAATGTGGGGAGTTTCCTCTTCCCATTTAACCGAACATTAAGATCTCTCACTTCTATTTTCATTGCTGAGGATTAAATTCTTCTTTAATTTTGGGGATAGTGCTATATAAAGAAGGCAGAAGCGTTGCATCCCGGCTCCCCACTGCTCCTTGGTGCTGACAGATTCTTATTTTTCACCCTCAGCCAGGGTAGTGAGGACAAGCTTTGGGATCTTACATGTTTTATCTTGATATTTGTGTGTGTTTCCACCTGTAAAAACAATAGACTTTAGTTGTCTGAGACAGGTCTGTGTCTGGCTTGTTTTTATTTGAGAGAGCAGTCTCTGCTTATGTGGGGAGGAAAATGCAAAAGGAGCTTGAGTTCCTCTGAAATTCAGTCTTACTAAAATCCTGTAGGTAGCCCAGGCTTGCTCAAACTGTTGTCACTATGGTTTTAAGGTCATCTGATGGCATTATAATTGCAAATTCTATTTTGGAAATACATTTCACGTGATAGTAAAGTGCTTTGATGAAGTAGTGTAAAGAACAGAGTCAACACATTTGGGATAGTGCAACTCTGGAGATTTAATTTCATGAGAAAGAAATCCTACCCAAAGTGTGAGAGTGGATCTGAGGGACCAGGTCTTACAGTAATATATATAGCTTGATGTTGGCAAAGTAAACCAAGGATTGCAGAATTCATTTGATTTGACTGTTCTTTGAGATACTCAGTGTTAAATTATCTAAGTGTTAAGATTCTGATCTGGTCTTTTCTTGTTAGAGAGCAGTGTCTAGTTGGTTTTTTTACATTTTTTTAGAGGAAAATATAAAAGCTAGAAAGAGATATTTAGAAAGATGGTTTTTTTTCAGCACGTCTGTGGAAATTGCTGAGAAGAAATGGTAAAAGAATCTTCTCAAACCCAGCAGCGCTCACCCTCCTCCTCCAGCCCTGCAGGAGATTCAAAGTTCAATTCTTATCAGTGTGATACAGCTCATGCTCAGAGCTGCTGCATTTCAGGAGGTGCTTCTGGGAGCAATTGTGAATGAGATGTAGAATCTGTATCTTTGTTTCCTTTTTATAGAATAATTTGCTAAATTTATTGGTTCTTCTCCGAGTATTGGCTCTGGTTTATGTCTGGATTAAGGCTGTGCTGGCTGACCTGCCCTATATCTTTGTCTGCTCAGCTGTGACTGCAGAAAGTGGCCCTAAGGCACAAGTCCCACTAATGATCAGAGAAGCCTTGTGTTTGAACTTTCAAATCCTCTCATAATTGGAATTTGTCCCTAATACTGAGTGACACTGAAAACACCAGAATGTGCGAAAAAAATCTTTGCCATTTTGAAATATCATCATCTGCTCTTTGCTGGAATATAATTTAATTCATCAAACTGCTTCATTAATCCAACAGACTCATTCAGACAGACATTTGATCACATGCATTGAGTCATCATGTCATCCTAACTACTTCTGAAATCTGAAAATCTATTCCTGTCACAGAAGCAGTAACAAGACTGTAAATTTGAAATGAAATAGAAAGACAGATAACTGGATCGATGATTTGTTAATGATGATATTGAACAACTCCCTTACTCTCAATCCACAACAAAATTTAAAAAAACTAGTGCAGGCAGGGTATCCAGAATGGACAAGGTGCCAACCCAGAGCTTGTGTGCAGGGATAATGATACTGCTTTGGAGGGCTCTAAACAACCATGCCAGGAAGCAAAGCTTTTGGCACAGCTGGCTGTGGTGGAAACCCATCTGTATTTCTCCCTGCACAGCTCTGGCTTTTGTTAGATGAGAGGGAGCAATTGTTCCTGACTGTTGCTTTTTCAACATGCTGTGCAGGAATTAGTTTAGCCTTTTGGTTCTTCCTCTGGGCCAAGCCAGCTCTGTACTTCAGAGCAGCTGCAGCCCAGTGTTGTGGAGACATGGCCCATGGCTGCTTTATGCATTGCTTTTGATATTAATGACACTGGCAGCACCAAACTGGCCCATTCTGCTGCTTCCTCCCTTTTGCCCAGGCAGTGCTGAGGCTGAGGCACAGGGTGACAGTGTCTGTCTGTCATCCTGCTGGGCTGGGGCAAGGAGCTGCTCCCACCTCTGGTGGGTGGGGCTGTGACCTCCGCAGCCCATCACAAATCCCATCATTTTGAGGGATGACAGTAAACAAATTTCTGAATCTCAGCCTGGTATGTACTTCACAAATGTCTGGGGAAAAAAGGTGTGCTCTTGAGGTTATTTTGGATATAGTGACTCAGGTGTGCAAACCTGGGTGTTGATTGCAGGTGTGGGTGAGTGGCAAGGATCTGCCCTGGTGTCTCACCCTGTCTGCCTTCTGCAATAAATGTTGTTCCTGGCAGGATGATACTTAGCTTTAAGCACAGGAGGCTGTTGCCTAGAGCAGCAAATTTCCTGCAGATGGGCAGCCAGGACCCCATCACTTTCTCCTCCTGGCAATCCATTGCTGTACTTGCTGCTGCTGAGGAGGGCAGGGGAGCAGCTCATGGCAAAGTGTTCCCACCATGCTGTGCCACAAGGGTGGGAGCAATTCCCTGGCACTACAGTCCCAGTAAATCCCTTATTTGGAGAAGGAGAAAGTAACTCCAAAGATTTGCTTATGCTTCTCCAAATTCCTGTCTGGCTCTAGTAAATTAGATACGTGGAACTCATTGCTCTGTCTCAAAAATAAGATTACAATCACTTATTACAAAAGATCACTTTCAATTTCAGATGGCCTTAAGCTCCTTATGCCTCTGGGCATGTGCTAACGCCACGTCTTAGCAGCCCTGTTTGCAATATATGTTTTGTAAATTATTTCTTCCTAAATTTCCTCAAACAAATTTAGTTTGCTGTTTAAATGAAACTCAGATACATTCCCAGGATTTGCTTTCAACAAGCAGTTTTCTGAACAAAACATAGTGCTCATAAATATTTGCTGAAAGCAAACAGCTGGGGCAAAAATTCAGCTTTAAGTGGCTGAAATGGCTCAGAATATATTTGTTCTTTGCTCACTGTGATTATTCATCACTCTTCATCTTAAAAGGACAATGAAGCTGAAATTATATGCAGTGCTGCTAAGTAAGAAAAACAAAGGCTTTGTTAGACAAATTGGGTGTTACATGTCTTTAGGTCAGATCCCCTTTACTGCTTGTATTTATTTTTTTACTGAAACAGTAATTTCAGGAAATACATCTTGCTCATCCTGTGTGCAAGCTTGTGGGATTTCTTTTTGCCTAGTATCACTGTCGTAGTGATTTACTGATGAGCTAATATCAGAATCCATGGACTTTTGATCTTTTATGTGGAATCTAAGATAAATCGGTACATTATCACATACCCCTGTCACTGATGTCAGAATCCAGTAGTTACTAATCACTGAAGGTTGGCTGACATTTACACTGGAGTTTCCACAGCTATTCAGGTGCTGTGTCATCAGAAAGGGGACTTTTGCTGAAGTGACAGCTGCTATCTGCTACATGCAGCTGATCCCATCTTGATTTCCAGCTTATTCTGACCCTGCCTACAACAAGACAAACATTGCCTGGATAATGCAATGGGTAAATGTAAAGTGAGGGAACATATGATATTAAGGATTTGATTTTAGCCAGCTGCTTTTATTCCCCATATGCCAAAGAATAAGATTTGCCCTAATTCATGAATTTAAAAATTGATCTACCAATTTATTTTTAAAGCACTGTCTGGTTCTAGAAAGGAATAGAATATTAACAAGGAGAAGTGGCTGTGGCATGAACCATCTAGAGGTTCATCAAAACCTCTGTGAAAGCAATCATCAAATGATAAAGCTTGGGCACTAAATTGCACAGGATATGTTTGAAAAAAATGGTGGTACCAGTGTCAAGAGAAATTTCCCAAATGTCCAACCTTTCCAGTGTGTAGCAGTGTGTTGGTGAGTTTCCCAGGATGCTGGAGAAGGTGTGAAAATGGCCTGTTGACGAGCCCTGGGCTTTCAAAGCCATTACACCACATATTCCCAGTGCCAGAGCCAACCAGCCGCTGACATGGATGGGGTGCAGCGTGCTCGGCATGAAATGCACGTGGCATGGAACGTTCTCTCGTGCTTTTGAAGAGGAAGAAATGGTTCCAGTCTTAACTTTTAGGTATCCTGTATTCCTCAGGAGATATGAGTAATTACACTATCCAGTTTTAAGTTACTTTTGTATCTGCAAATACTTCCTGAGATGCTCAAATGCAAGAAAAGAGTCTACAATTAAATTAGGTAGTCATTTACTTTCTATTAATTAGATTTTGTCCAGACAAAACTTTTTAAGGAGATAAACATAGCCCGAGTTCAGTGTCAAAGTTCCACAATTTTAATGTAAAAATGCCCTTCTTTTGGGGAGCCAGGTAGTAGCAGGAGGGAGATGCACAGGAGTTGCACAGGTGGGGTGCTAAGGGGAAAAGGTGTTCTGAGCCTTTGCTGGGCTCCTCTGTAACCAAGAGCAAAAAGGGAGGAAATTACTGATCTGCTACTGTGATCTAATCCTTGAACAGAAGCTATACAAGGGCTTCTGTTTTTGAGAAAGATTCCTTTAGTTAAATTTGGGTGCATGCTGGGGTCAGGATTTGGGCTCTTGTCACTTATTTTATGAAGCATCTGTAGAGAAAAGCAACACGTGCTCCACTGTGCTATTCTGAACGTTTTGGCTTTGCTGTCAGGCTGATGAGCCTGTCACATGAGGCTGCATTCCAAATGGTAAGAATTATTTGGATTAAACAGTACCAGAATGTGTAAGAAAAAAAACAGTTGTATTCTATTTTTAACGTAAAAGGGAAAAAAATTACCCGGCAAGATCCAGCAGCATCTGCTGCTCTCAGGTCATTGCACAGTCACAGGCCTCTGGGCTTTATGGCAGTGAAATGGGCCTCAGTGCAATTAGCAGATACTTTTGGGATCTGAAAACCTGGCCCTTTCTAGACCCTTTACCTGGTGGACTTTGAAGTTCACACTTTCTAGACCATTTTTTCAAATACATGCCAGCTGACTGGGCAGGCAGCACATTCCTGAAATAACATCCATTCTGGTACTGGGTGCTGCCTGGATGGCAGCAGTGATGCTTCCAACCCCTGTTACATTTGGCTCATGTTTGGGATCTATGATCTGGTGAAAAACTAGGGATTTCTCAGCAATCACTGGCCTGAGAACCTAATTAAAATGTGGTTGAACATGCTTGTTAGACAGAATGTAGAGAATTGCAAGTAGATTGGGTTTTTTGGTAAGGAATTTTGAGACTGTGTTGCCATTTCAACTTTTATTCTAACTAATAGAGGAGTATGGCTATTTGTCTGTGGTTCCCAAGATGAAATACTCATGCTTGAAGACATAGGTAAAAACATTTGTTAGCATGGCAGTAATTTTAAGGATCATTTACTATGTTTTGTTACTGGTTTTAGACTACTGCAAGGAATTGACTGAAAACAGATGTCTCTGGTTGAGAGATGAAAAATACAATGTAATAAATATAAAAGGTCAAATGGTCAGAAGAAAAAAGTTTGAAAGCCCCTGAGATTTTTTGCAAGAGAAATTCCCTCTAAGAATAATAAATGTTGATCTTTTGTCAGATAGGTAACCTGACTTAGGTGAGTTCGGAGTTGAATAGAATCATTCTTAGAGCATCTCCTCTGGGACAGCTGGAGGCTCTCCCAGCCACACACATGTGCAAATGGCTGTAGCAGACAGAGGGCTGCTACAGGAAACAAACCAACGTTGCCAGGTTAAGAAAAGTGGATATAAATGCTGAGGGAGCAAATAGAACATGTAAAAGGGAACGAGACCATTGCTTGGGATGGAAACCACAGCAACCATCTTAGAGGCAGCCTCAGTAACAGCAGTTTCCAGCAGTCCTTACCAGGACCAGAGGAATTGTTCAGACAGCTTCAGCAGAGCAGTTGATTTCCAGAGGGAATAAACTTTGCCAAAACATCAAAAGAAGCCTTGAGTTAGTTTTGAAGGCAAAAAGAAAGTAAAGGGGCAGCTGAATCTCCAGCCCAGCAAGTTCTGAGACTCACTTGCAATCAGCTTCTCTGCTAAAGAGACACTGGTGTCCTTGTCCCATCTCATAATCAGGAACCTCTGGTTTCTGCAGCTCTGCCTGATGCAAATTTATGTTTTGAAAGTGCAGAGCAGCCTGTGGGTGTGGGCCATTACAGGCAGTGATTAGTGCTCACCTGGTTTTGATAAGCCCTTCTGGCCCTGAACTTTTAGCTTGCATGTGAGTTTTCTGTGTAACCTTTTCTCAGCATCCTTGAGGGCTAGAAACTGGTAAGGAAGGAACTGAGTTTCTCAACTAATTCCATCAATCTCGGTAAGAAGTTTCAACAACTGCCCCAAATATTGTAGGACTCCAGATAAAACTTAAATAACAGAGATGACATGTTCTGGGAAAGGAATTGCAATGACAGAAATCAGTGTGAGAGGCAAAAGCAGGAACAGGGGCATACTTGGAGCTGTATTAGCCTCAACATATGCAAATACATTTCCCAGCACCAAACTGTATTTTAGGTCAAAGAACATTTTAAAGGAAGGAAATTAAGGTCTTTAAACAAATGTGAAATTTCAACATCAGTTAATAATTTCTGACAACAGATATGTCTCTCTTCCTCTGTGAATAGGAAGCATTCTTAGTTATCCACTGTGCCGCTGAATACTGACAAGTATTACTGCCAGTGTAATAAGTAAACTGTCATTTTAAATGATAAGAGTCTTCTTGCATTTAAAACCTAATTTTTTTTATAATGGTGTCAACTTGGAAAGCAGGTCTCAGAACTCTGCTACCAAAATTCAAATGTTCTTGCAGGCAGTAGTCACGGAAAAGAGTTGCTTCTAAAAAGGGGGTAAGTTTGGGAACTCCCTTTATTTGTCACAATTTCTTCAGCAAGCAGAAAAACCTTCTGTGAATGTTGAAAGTGTTCTGTGGGGCCATGGTGGGGTTTTGGGGGACTTAGGGGAGCGCTGGGCTTGCAGGACCACTGGGGCTCCCTCCAACCTTTTGGGAGACAAAACCTGTTGAGAACGCGTCCTGCTCACGTGTCTGTGCAGCGCCTGCAGGAGGGTCCTGTGCCCTGTGTGTGTCTGGTGGGCTGTGCTGGGAGATGGGAGGGCCTCGTGCCCTGGTGAGGGGCTGCTGGCTGTGCCCCCTGCCTGCAGAGCAGGGAGCCCAGACAGGCAGAGCTGTGGAGAATTCTCTTGTGCCAGAAGTGGCCAGGGAAGGGGTTTTGGTCTCAGCTCTTTGTCTCCTTGTGTTTGGGAGCAGGAGTTGATGGAATGTTCATTCCTGCAGACAGCCCAGCGTTCCAGTGTGCAGCACCACTGTTCATGGTGCCTCTTGCCATATTTTATTAAAGCAGCAAGTGGGCAAAGAGCTCTTCTGACAGAAAGGAAAAGTGTTTAATACTGCAGAATGCATTTAATATGTTTCCCTTTCATTAAACTGGAATAGAATTCACTCTTTTATTGATGCGAGGCACCACATTTTATTAAGAATAAGGTATTTTATGCATGGGGAGCAGTTTGTGTTTGGGAAGTTTTTTTTATGAAACTTTAATTGCTTCTTGTATGAAAAGTTTTGCACAGGAAATAGAAGGCTTTGAAAGAAACAGGTCTCTGAAAGGCTGAGACATTAATGGTCAGCCAAGGGAAGGCAGGATGAATTTGGGAACAAGCACTGAGCACCGAGTAGTAAATTTTGCACTCTCTTGCTTTGGGGTCAGTCCTGTCCCAGCTGACCTGAGCTGCAGCCTCTGGGCTTTGAGGGCTCAGTGCTGGGTCCCAGCTGCCTGTGCTGCCTCACCCTGCACCTGCATCTTGGTGCTGGAAACTGCATTACCTGAGAGAGACCTTTTGCTGTTGAAAAGCAGTTCACCTGCGTCTTTAATGATGAATTTCTTGGTGTCAGATCTATCAGCAAAACATTGCATTGACCAGACTGTTTATCCCTACATGATGTTTCTACAGAGAGGTTGCCTGTAGCAACACCAATAGCAAAAACCTTCCAAGGAGTTTACTCTCTGGACTTAACAGAAATATTCAAGGATTTAAGCAAAAGGTTAGTATTTAACCAGGAGATTTTTTGCTGTTTTTATGTGACAGAATATACTGAACTTGAAATAACCAGCTTTTCTTTTGAATGAGAATTTTCATCTCAAAATGAAATAGGGAAAAAGAAATCCTTCTCAAACAGAAACCAAGAAGAATTACAGAGTGCTTTCAAAGTTTTTCGTGTTTTACAGAAGGAAAAAAAAATCCCTTTTTGAGGTTCTGTTTATTATTAGGATAAGCATCGCCTATTTAAAAATTTCTATACACGTGGGTTTTGTCACACATTCAGGTCCATTTTTGCAAACAAATACTTGGTGCTCATTACTTAGACAAAGATACATCTTAAGACTTGAGGTGACTGGCCATTCTCTGGAGAGCCATGCAAAAATATGAGGAACATCTAAAATATGAGCAGGACAAACAGGTGGCACTAACACCTGACAGAGGAAAACTGAGTGGCTAAAAGAGTGGCTGTGAAAAACACACATGCTCTGCAGTGCCTGATTAAGTGAGTTTGGAATGAAAACACTGCGGAGCTCTACATAGATTGATGTTGCTCTTTGCTGTAATTTCCAACACCTCTTTCACCAAATTAATAGCTGGAGCTTTAATATTCTTCTAATATTCTTCTTCAGGAAAAAAAAAATCCCCAAAACCATAACCAGCAGCCCCCCTTGTTTTGGTCTTTGCATGCAACTGCTTGGGGAAAGAATGCCTCATGCTGAAAAAGCAAGGGGGTGACCACAGGGAGCAGAGGCAACCTGGAGGGAAATGTTATAAGCTCAATTAATCCACAAATGGCATGAGTTTGGCAGTCTGTGATTTCACAGGTCCGGTGTCAAGTACCTAAGGCCACCCCATGGCTTTGTGCATCTGTCAGGTCTGCTCTGCAATTTGGATCTTAGCAAGGGGCACTGTGAGAGAGCAGAGCTGGACAGGCTGTGGAATGTGTGGGTGGTCTGCAGGGAGCACCTGCGTGTGCAGCTATGGCTCATGGAAACAGGTTGCTAAGGGGAAGTTCAAATTTTGGGTGACGCTTTAATCACTGTTTGCAAATAGCAAAGTTCAGAGGCTGCAGTTCTGCAGCTATAGAGAATGAGGTGCAGTAGGCAGCAATCAGGTGTGATTGCATGAAAACACAAACAGCAGGTTGTTACTGAGGCTTGGCTCTTCTCCTACACTGTCACACTGTGCTGGACTTCGTGAAAAAAGCACTTGAGGGAGATCTGACACAAAAGAATATTTCTTACAAGTGCTGACCAACTTAGGATCAAGAGTGAAATTTATCAGTGGACAGCGGGCCAAACAAGAGGATATAGAGTCTGATACAGCAGCTGGCTGCCATTATAGGTGAAATTTCATTAAAAGGTATAAAGCAAATTACCTCTTCCCCTCTGGTGCTCCAAACTGTGCTCTTGCTACAGCAGCACAGAAGTGAACAACCCAGAGGGGCAGCCTGCATTTGCACACAGGGCTGGGCATCCTTCACAGCTGGCAACTGCACAGCACAGGTAAGGCCTGGGTATAGTGTGTGAGCTCTACAGAAAATGGGATTTTCCTGTACAATTTACAGACAATCTGATATTCTTTGGGACAGCTGGGAAGCTTGGACTTCACTGGTAGGGTTTGGAAGCCCATTCAGAGAAAGGTCTTGGGGCTGGGCTCTCTGGACCCAGGGCTACAGACAGTGTTGTCTGTATGGTGTTGATAAGGCATAGGGCCAATATTTAATCCTAAAGAAAAAAAAATAAATTAAAAAAAAATCAGCTTGAGATGTTGCAGTTTTATTTTCAGCTGCAGGAGATGCATTGTACCACAGCAGCAGAGCAGTCAGAGGTTTGATGCTAACCAGGACATGATGTTGGCTTTATGAACTGGTAGTTTCAGTATTCAGTGAGAAATGAAGAACCTCTCCAGCAGAACTATGCACTCAGCAAAACACATGGCTGAAAGTGACAGGGGGCAGCAGTGCTGGAGAGCTGGCTGTCTCATCCTATGGCACTGGATGGGGACTGAGGGAGATGTTTGGTTCCCAGCCCTGCTCCCAGGACACTGGGATTTCAGGCAGGCTGCTTTGCATTATTTTCTCATAAGGTTTCTGTCTATGTAAGATGGTGAACAGACAGTTCAGCAGGAAAGCAGAAGGATGTGTTTTGCACAAGTCTCTGGTGTATACACACAGTTTTGTTCTAGAAATTAATGTCCAGGGAGCTTTCCCAAGCATTCAACAAGCATTCTCAACAGAATAGTATCTCTTGACTTCTGTTACATACTTGCTTTGTTTTCAACTTTACATTCTTAGTTGGTCTGGATTTCATTTTTGTGAATATACCAAATGTTTAAGGTGTAGTTTCATGTAGCATTTGTTCTCTTGTTGTGTGAGGATTAGTCTCAATGGATATACTTTGGTGAAGGAAAGTGATGCTTTTCAGTAGAAAAAGATTATTTTGTCCACAGATCTTCTCACTCTTATTTCAGAGAATATTTCCAACACACTTTTTGTCAGGCAGACAAAGATAGAGCACCTTATTGCTTTAGTATCCAGGGCTACTTTGTCTGTATCTTTTATTTCAATAGCTACCCTAATTTATAGCAGATGAACATGTGACCTATAATTAATTTCAATTTTAATCCTAATGATGGAGTATATAAAATCTGTAAGGGTGTACATGTAAACAATACTGCAAAGCCCACAGCTGGATCATGAGTCCAGTTTCCATACAGTTCTACTCTATAAATGTGTATATAAATACATCCCTTTGTGTGCTGTTAGAAGACCTGGACTTGGCTCCCTCTTGTGCAATAAATATACTGTGTGGCCTTGGATGAGAGGTGGGCCATGCTTTTTCCATAGCAATCCGTTATTTTTACATGTCCAAATTATCACAGCAAATTCATTTTGTTCTCCTTAATTAATTTTTTAGGAAGGCTGATAACCTTCAGCTCCTGATGATTCAGTGGGACTTGTGTGTAATTAGTGCTTCTGGTAGATGAGGTCTGTTAGCTCCAGCTGGGCTCTCAAAGAAGGCAAACACAGGAGCACTGCAAAAATCAGTAGCCAGTTTGGAAATGTTCATCCTTAGTACTCAGTGCACTTCCTCCCCAAAAAAACAAAGCTGGGATAATAATTCCTTTGACAATGCTTTCAGGGCTGTCAGAGAAAAATGCTGCCATAAATGACTGAAGCATCATGATGGTTTCTGTGCTCAAAATGCTGTTGCAACTGGTGTGTCATTCCCAAGGTTGTTACCAAATCTCACCTATGTTTCTTCTCCACATTTTTTGGAATCAGATCTCAGTGGACTGAAGTGGGTCCTGACAAACATCTTTAGTTTGACGGAAGAAACAAAAGTTTCACTTTTGTTGTAGCATTTAACAAATTCTGGTGAGAGGAAAATGGTCCAAACACGAGAATTTCAGTACTTTCCTGCTGGGGCTCCTGGGTGGAAGCTCCTTTCTGAATGGGTGTGCAGCACTTTGGGAGGGCAGGCTCTGATACCTCCCTTAAGGTTCAACAGTACCCTGTGTGTGTCCTTAATTGTGTTCAAAAACTGCTGAACTGTTTTCCTTCTGGCATCCACGAGCTGGGCATTATTTCTAGAGATCACATGTTAGAAAAGAAAGAGCAGATTTTTCACAGCACAGAGAGGTTTGGCTTCTTTCTGCTACTGTGATGGGGGAAAATGTCACTTTTTTTATTCCCACCTGTGCCTCATCAAACTAGGCATTTACTGGGGTAATGCAGTTGTTCAAAATTATGCTAAAAGTATCAAGAAGAAGGGCTAAGCTTTACCTGGAGCTTTGCTGTTATCCACAACAAGGGAATAGAGACATAATTAGCTGGTTTGACACAAGATATTCTGTATATGCACCTGAAGGAGGCACAGACATGAGGAATGTTATCTGCTAATATTCCCATCAGAAAGCAATACAGTTTTAACAAAAAAAAAAAAGTCACTTGAGCAGAGAAGAATTGCTGATGCAGGTGAAAAAGTGGGAATTCCAGGAAGCTTCTGTTGGCTTAGGCAGGAGGTTAGGGGTTGAAGGGAAGCACGTCCAAGGCTGGGATGTGTTCAGCCCATTCTTCCCAGCAAACTTCAGCGTGTGTGTGAGCACCTTGAAATTTGCCCCATCTTCAGATGATGTAAAAACTTTTTTTTTTCGTATGGTTCTGTCTCTCTGTTTGAAATACACATAGAAATGTAGAAAGTCCTGCAAAATTTAGATAATTAAACTATCTGTTAAAAAACGCCAAGGATGCAATGGAAAGCAATAGCACAACTGGGGAATGCCTATCTGAATTATCATTTTGAGTCTGATATTGAATATATGGTCTGGCTATGGAAGTGATCGATAGACAAGTGTCTTAGACTGACAAGCTGATTTTATATTGTTGATTGCTGCTCTCTCCCCTCAACTGACACTGTATTCCTTGAATGTTTCTAGGACACCAGGGAAAATAAAAAATACATTAACTCCTCAGTTGTTTCCAATTGATATAATTGATTTTTGAGCAGGGGAAGCAAGCCTTACTGTTTAAAATGTGAAGTAATGCCATGCAGGTGTGTTTTGCTCTGTGGTCAAGCTGGTGAGATGGAATACAGAAGGGTCTGTATTCAAAAAATCACAGTAGCTGGAAAATTAATTTTTTTGAGGAACCTCTGAACAAGGCTGCCTTTCTCAGCAACACCTATGAATGCATGTGAGATAATGGGTGGATCCCCTAAATCAGTATTTCCTGTTGAGAAATCTTTTGTTGCTGATGACATTGAGATAGCATCATGCTGAGTTATGGCAACAATTAAGAGGTTGTACTACAGAAGCCTGTTTTCATCAGAGTCCCCTTGGATCAAAGCACTTTTATATCTTTCAGCTTCTGTATCCCAGAAGACTTTGATCATAGGGAAGGGATTTAGTGTGATATATTTAGCAAAGAATGAAAAATGCTATAAGACTTCTGAACAGCAAGTAATGACTTTAGCCAGGATCTTGTGTAATTGGAAGGATTTATCCTGCCTACAGGATATAAAGGCTACAAAATCTTTTATTTTCCTGTTTATAGCCCCTGTCACTTACTGTCTTAAGTCCCAATGTGATGATCTGACCCTTAAAATAGGAATATTTATGAAAGTGAAACTTTTTCTTTCCTTTACCAGGAGTCATTTCCTGCAAGTGTGTAACCAAAGGTGTGGCTGGTCTGATGAAGAGACTGTAGCATGGACACAAAGGGCTGTGATAACATGGAACATGTTTTTGGTCCTTTGGGTTGGGTTTTTTTTAATCTCCTGGGTGGAGGCAATGGAAGAGAGGAAATAAAGCCAATGGAGAATTAAGGATGTCTCATCCTTTGAAGATCTGAACAAAAAAAAAATTTAAAAATCTCTGCTGCTCCATATAGTCTAACAACAAAAACACTGATCTTCAGAAGCAGCTTGAGGTAGGAATAAAAGTCATACCAAAAGGGTTCCGCACTGCCCAGGGGAGGCAGCAAACCTTTCCTGGGGTGTGGAAATCTGCATCCTTTCAACTGCCTTGGAAATGCTTTAGGAAGACAGCGCCTCAGTTTGGTCCTTTGGGATTGTCTGGAGCCTCTTTGCTTTTATCAGCCAGTTATTACACTATCACTAGAAGAGCTACTTTACTCTTGAACACTTGTGCAAATGAAAGTATCTTTATCCTAAAGTATGGTTGTACCCCAGCTGTAGTGTGTCTTAGGCTGTGCAGCCGCTGCAGATGAAGATGTGACCGTGGTGTGGAGATGCCTGCTCAGTTTTTGGGTTGGTAACTGTCAGAAACCGTTGTCCACCTTAGTTGGACAATTTCCTGTCCCATTTTAGGTCTCTGGAGGAGGACACTGCAGCACTATTTATGGACTCTTCCACCACTTGCATACTTGGTGGTATGTAATTGATGGATTAAGTACAGTAAGTGCTCCTGCCTGTTCAGCTTGTAAGCAGACAGCTTAATCAGCCACAGTTTTAAACTGTTCTGTGCTCAAAAGCTGAGTTTTTCCATTTCAAAAACCAGACAAAGTATAAAATCAGTATTTATTATTTATATTGGTTTCTATTTTTCAGCTTTAATATTTAAAATAGTGTCTGGAATTTGAAGGTGTTACTTTAAATTTAAGAAATAATAGAACTTTATGCCTGTAGTAATGTTGTATAGTACCAAAAGAAATACACTAACATAGAATCTGTTCTTGTGAAGCGTATATTTTATTCTTGTATACATGTTCCTCTTTTGTAAACAAACACAATCAAAAGATACAAGACCTTTACAAAGAATGCAACAGGTCCTTTGTATTAACGCTATGTCCTGAATAGCTTTTTCATTGTTGAAACTATACAGTCAAATAATCTAGATTTCCACCTTTCCAGCCTCCTGAAGTATTAGCTTGAGCACGGCTTTGAAGAGCACAGAGACTGAGGTAGTTTACTGAAGAGTTCTCTGCAGCAGACATTGTGTTTCCATTTTGTGTTCTGCTTTTTCGCATGAACCATCCCACACAAAAAAATCTTCACGTTCCCGATCCAGTGCTGTCAAAGTCTGATGAAGCTTCTGTTGGTACTGGGTAACCCCCAATATCAGTGCAGGCTGGCAGAGGAATGGATGGAGAGGAGCCAAAAGTAACTTTAAGGTGGATGAGCTGGTAATGTGTGCTTGCAGCCCAGAAAACCAATCACATCTTGGGCTGCATGAAAAGAAGCGTGGCCAGCAGGCTGCAGAGATGCCCCATCCCTGGAAATTTCCAAGGCCTGGTTGGACAGAGCTTTGAGCATCCTGGTCCAGTGGAAGGTGTCCCTGCCCAGAGCAGAGGGTTGGAATGAGATGATCTATAAGGTCTCTTCCAATCCAAACCACTCCATGACTTGATGAAAGCTAAATAAGATCACCTTCTTTGTTTAAGTTTTGGACCAGACTGTCTTCAAAACGTGTAGTAACACAACTGACTGTTTTTAATTCCTGGAGAAGCTGCAGAAAGTGCCGTAGGTGAACCTGACAAGTCTTGTTGAATGTGAGTGTTGTGTTCTCCTGTCATTTGTGTACATTTTCTCTGTGAACAATTTTTTGCCTCCAGAAATTCACCGTGTTCTGCCTTAGTCTCATTTTTTTTTTTAAAAAGTCCAAGGCTGACCTCCTGCCAGGTGCTGCTATTTCAGTCATCAGTCTCACTTCCCATCCTTTATCCAAGACATTGCCCAGAGTCCTGCCATTCACAATGAAGAAAGAATCAAAAGACAAAGCATTTTCCTTCCTCACTTATCATCCAGGGGACTATGTGTCTGTTAAGTGTTAAGTGAAAGTCAGTGACATCTGTGTCTTAATTACAGCAGACAGTTGCAGCTGGATATACCCACAAGACTTTATTATAATAGAGGCAGCTTGAAGAAGTGGTATCAACAGACTCATTAGTAACCATGGAAAGAAGGTGTTAATTAGAGAATGTGTGATCCTACCATAAGATCAATCTGGGGCAAAAAAAGCAGGTGAATGATATGGAGATGAGCTGCCAGTGATATATTATATCAAAATTATTGTGCACATTGCACTAGCATTAATGGTAGTGGCATAGCAGAGTGGGATGCTGGTTGATTCACATTAATGTCAAATCAGGCAGTTAAAACCCTAAAAATGAAATGAGGAAGTCTAATTGCCTGTTCAGAATCAAATAACATGCACTTTATTACCAAATTCCACCATTAACAGCCCAGAAAACCAATTGTGGCTGTCAGGAAAAGGGATAGCTGAATGACAAATGTGAGGGGAGAACCATCTGGCTGGGGACTGGGCACCAGGGTGGTCCTGGTTCAGCAGCACTGCGGGAGCACAGGGCTCAGGAGAGCAGCTGCTCGTGCTAAACACATCTGATCATATGCTGTAGACTCTAGAAACAGAAGTCATGTGCAGGTTAAGGATAAACTGCAGCTTCATGCAATCAGGACATGACAGAGGTTTCCATGGAGATTTGAAACAGAAAGGAAGCAGTGAAGCTTGGCCTGAGGAGGGTGGAGATCCTGTGACTAAGATGCAGACAGGCAGAGGTTGAATAATCTTGCCCAAGGAGAGATTTTTCTAGTAACTTTCAAATATTTAGAGCTTGACTTAAGAAGTGGCTTCACAGCATATGTCAAACTGTGTTGATGGAACAAACTGTAGTTTCTGCCCCTGAGAGCTGGGCCCAGGCTCTGAGCCCTGTAGATTCACCCCCAGGTAACTGCACTCAGCTCAGCTCAGAACTCCAGTCAGCTCGATCAGACTGCCTGGAGGTTTCTCAAGAGGAGGTGGGTGTATACTCCGTGATCCTCTTACCCTTCACTAATCGTCTTTGCAACAGCATATTCTGTGGTGGTTTCCCTTTAATGCTGCTCAGTTCCAGTGCTCATGCACTGTTGGTCTCTGTGCCAAATGAAGTGCCTCCATCGAGGCAGTGCTATTGCTAATCAGCACAGGCATCCCAGGGTAATTCAGTGATTTCCTTCTGGGCAATGTGAAGCCATTAGCAGGTTCATACCATTTTGCCCTTATTTAATTACATCCCAAGGAGAGGACTGATCTGGCTGGATAGCTGAAGTCTGAGGTGACCCAGTAAGGACTCCAGGCAGGAAAGTTTCTTTTTTAATATTTCATGAAACATCCTTGCAGCAGCCTATGGCAGAAGGCCCCTTGATTTCACTCAATGCACACATGCAATGTTTCTGTCCACGGCCGTAGAAATATCCATTTCTGAGGCTATCACACAGAATCATCAAATGGGAATTAGCTTTTTGAGGTCCAGCAACACCTCCCACATGAGTTGATTAAGCCAGAGAGAAAGATGATGCTGAGACCTCTTTTTATTGTCTTGGGCATACAGTGTTTGTGTCTGTCAGTGAAACTCAAAGCACTAATGAAGTCCACTGCGCTCTGAAGGGAGATTTTGGCTCAGCCTCCCATGCACCTTACCAGCCTCTACTCTAAAGGAGCCTGCAATGATGTCTTGGGGAAGGTGTGATTGTGGGGTTCATTGATGATAATCTGTAGCCTGAGACTTTGGTGGGAGCTCTTTTGATCAGTGCTGAACAGCCACCAGAGAGTAAACTTACCTGGGGGAGAGGTACCTGAGCAGAGGTGAAGCATCTTGCACACTTTCCCCCTGACATTCCAGCTGACAAGTGTTTAGTGTTATAAAGAAGAGGAGCGTTCAAAAGCACAAAGGGAGACTCAGGTGCACAACTCCCACTCATTTTCATTTACTGGAAATTTGGGAGCTGCTACTGTGGCTTTTACAGGATCTCCCACCATCTTATCAGAAATAACACCTATTACTTTACCCAAAGCCTCCTGAAAGCAAGAGTCTCCCCCACTAATTTCAGTGTGTCTTCTACTGAGCTTTAATAAAATGCCAGTGTGGCAAATTACTCAAATGAAGCTGTCAGTCAGGACTCACAGCATCAGTCTCTATTGCATGAGCTGGGAGATACATCACCAGAAAATCTGAAAGCACAGTTGGCTGAATTAGCTTCTACTATATAATTATGGTAAACCTGTTGATCAATATTGTGTGAATTTTTAATACCTTTGTATTGAGGCTTCTGATCTCTCTGTATTAATTCTGATAATAGTTCTGCTTCTCTCTGCAATCAAAGAGCTTAAGATTGAGGTTTCTTTCTTCTTGCCTCTGCTCCCACAGTTAATTACTCCTTTAGCTTGGTAAAGCAAATGGGGATTCTATTATTTTATTATTTTACTAACTCTGAAAGGAAGGAAAGTAAGAATGTCCACACCAGGAGATGGGCTGATGGAAAGTGGGCCCATGAGGACTCTATTAGTGCAGTCCCTAATAATAAGCCTTCATAAATCCTTTAAATATTGAAGGCTAAAACAGCAGCATTTCACCAATAAGATCTTATTATTCACCTGTCTTAAAAAAAGGAATTAAGCAGTATAATCCTGTGTTCATCCTTCCCCAGAACTTGGTTCCAGTTTTCTGTTTTGTCTGCTTTCCCCTCTGCATTGTGCTGTTTCATCTCAGTTGTTTCAGCACCATCACACCTGCTCCAGTGCTCAGGCAGGACACACAGCACAGCTGCTCCTCAGGAAGCTCTTCAAGTTTCTTTGAGGAGCTCTGAGTCTACCTGCCTGCCATGCCACTCTCAGTGGGGTTGAAAGGATCTTCAAGGCTATAAATCATCTTCATCAGAATTCAATTTAAAGACTAATGTATTTGAGATCCTAAGATGATGCTGAACTCTGTTATGTGCAAGTCAAACTTAGAGATGCCTACAGCCAAGGACTTCAGGAGCCATCTAAGTAGCTTTCATGGCCTATCCAAATATGTAGAAAGCAAATTAATAGATAAAGAGAGAGGTAGGACTCTTCTTTTCCCCTCTAGATTCTGATTTATAGAGCCACTGATTTCACTACCTATAACAGAGTGCAGATCACATCTCCACCTTACAACCTTGCCTGTCATTACTGTGGTGCAACCCATGCACCTCAATATGAATTGCATTTTACACAGGATTTTAGCTGAAGCTCTGATTTTACCCTCCATGTATTCTGTGAAAACCTTTAGTTACCACTGGGGTTATGTTTTACCAAGTGCTGTGCTGGGAGTCCCCTGCATCAGTTCAACCCCATCAGTGTCAAATGGGAGCAGAGGCTGTGTGGAGGATCAGAGCTGTGCTTGGCATAACAAACCACCAGCAATGTCAAAGTGGGCAAAATGTGCAAAAACTACAGCTGCTCATCAGAAAAGGCAGCTTATAATCCCCTCTCTCCTATTACCTGTAGGACTTCCATGAACTGCACAATATATCACATTCATGCAAATGCCAGTCTAACTTTCCTAATGAATGCAAATCCTAATAATCCAATATATGTCAGAATACAGCCACAGACTCATAATCCTCTCTGTCTGCTATTTGATTCATTCCATTCAGATCCTAATTTGTAGTAAATCTTGTCTTGGAAGCTGCTGTGGCTCATACCATTGGTATCAAGGCCAAACTGGTGACAGGACTCATATCTGCTGACAAAATGCTGCGGTCAAAGCACTGTATGTAATGGATTCTTCAGTAGAAAGTGGCACAGGTGATTATCTCAGCTACTTTCAGTAGGATTGGAGTCCTAAGTTCCTTTTCAAAATGTTCATCAGAATGTACAATTTGTCTTCTGTGAAAAATTCCAGCCCAAATAGTTTGAAAAGATTGAAAATGAATTTTCTTTTTTCCCGAATAGAACAAAAATGTTTAAAAATAGATTAGGAAATGGCACTATTTACCACTCAAGGAAAATTTTATTTTCTATTAAATGAAATCAAAGATATTCTTAAGTTAGTTTAGTACAGAAATTCTGTTGCCTGAAGTACCATGTTCCCTGGTGCTCATGTAGGGTCATATTTTTTGCACTTGGTGATCTTGAATTAAGCATATCAGTTCAGTTCAACAACAGGTCATCACCACATTAGCTTCAGGTGAAATAACTTAATTTGATTTTCCAAAGCAATACTTTCCTTATGTAGAAAATATTTATTTTCTGAAAAGCTGTTGATCCGGTGGAAATTAAGTCCAGTCAAAAACCATTCAAATATCAACAGAGGAACTGGGCCAGTTTTGCTGGTACCACAGTAAAGGCAATGCTTTAATCCCACTGTGGGTACTGCCAAGCTGTCTTTAAAGTGAAGCTTTTTGGATGCTGGGCATAGTTAAAGTGCAGCAGCACAGGTCTGGAGTCCTGCTGAGAAGCAAAGCAAACTGCTCCATGCTGAGAAGTGACTCAGCAGTGTAGGCATAATCCATCTGGCCAGGCTGTATTTGAAAATGTGAGAATTACCTGGAGGCCCTGAGCTGCCTCCGGCGAGCCTGGAGCAGGCTCCATGCTTTGGTGGGGTTTGGCTTCACTGCAAGGCACATTTCCTCCTGGTGAAATGCTTGCACCTACCCAAAACATCTGAGTGAGATCTGGGATACAGCTCCCACCAGTAAAAAGGGAACTAACTGTTTATGTTCTCTTGCTTCACAGAGCGTTTTAATCACATAAAGTTAAGGGATAAAGTGATGCTGCATTATTGAAGCAAATAACCCAGGTATCTAATGCATAATTTAGCAACTTGCTAAAATCTTATACATTTCAGGGTGAATCATGGCTGATGAGAAATGAAACAGGATTTGCATTTCACACAGTGACTCATCCTCTGCTAAAATAGCTGACAGCACCTGAAACAAACCAGTAAGGATCATGTCAAGGCGCACAATGCTGGTTCAGTTGAGCAAGTACCTACTGTATGTGCTTTTAACATCAGGAATATAAAAGTTTATTTTTGGAAATTATTCTCTGAAGGTGACTGAGAAGCCAGATATGATTTTGGAGAAGTCCAGAAAAAGAAATAGCTTCCAAGCTGAAAACAGAATTTATTTTCTTGAACAATGGTTATTGATTTTCTTTTTTTAAACAAAAATCTCCTGTGGGATGAAAAAAACCCATTGCTGGTAACACACTTGTGGCATAAAAATACTTTACCCAAAATATATTGATATAAAAATCCTTTACTTAAAATGTATTGTCATAAACATTTATTAAATTTTTTCCACATTTCAGAACTTCCCATTTTCTACATCTGCTACCATGTTTGAGGCGTTCAGGTATGTTTGGCTTTGATAACAGAGCTTCACGAGACAAACCTCTAATTTTCTTGCCACCTGAGATAATTCACCTTTTTAATTCTGTAAAACAAATTGTGCAGCAGTTTCGCATACATTCAAGCCGGGACAAATTCCAAAATGTTATTTTTTTTTCCCCCAAGCTACGTGTTATGGGAAGAGTGCAGCACAAGTTGTTCCTATTCCAGAGCTCCTGCTCCTCCTGATGCAGTGTTCCATCGTGAGCCTCAGCAGAGCACTTTGCACCCCAAGGGAGGGCAGGAGCTGCCGCTGCCTGCGGGGTCACCTAGCTTAGGGTCACCCACAGAGGGGACATTCAGGTGGCTTGAGGTCGAGGCTTTCCCTTCTTTCTCAGCTCGAGCACTGAAGAAGACGCAGAAGCTGTTCTCTGATGTTCTCAAGGTTGTTTATTATTTCTTATCTAAAGGATTCTCTCTCAAGCTACCGAGGTCTGTCTAGCAAGCTGGTCAGGGGCACACTGCCTGCCCAGAGGGCAGGTCTTATCTTTTATAGTTAAGTTTATGTAGTTTGGTGTTTACTATTATTTTTTAATGTTTACTATTATTTCCCAATGACCCTTACATTACGTTGTCCAGTTTCCTGACAGACTAATCCAGAAATGCCATCCTGACTAAAAGATGGATGACGAGAAGAAGAAGAAGAAACTACATGTCACATGTAAAAATCCTCCATCTTAATTCTAAACTACTTATCATAACAATAAAATATTACAAATTCTTATTTCTATTCTCTAACAGTCCAATTCATATTCTACTTATCTTTTGGGACATGTAATTCTTCCTGTAATGATGGTAATTTTTTCCAGGGACTTAAATCAAACCCACAAGGGTCTTGGGCATCGTGCCAAGGCCTCTGAGCCCTTCGCCCGGGCCGAGGCATTCAGGGAAGCCAGGGGAACACCCTGGACTCCAACAGGAGCCAGCTCTGCCTGTGCCAGGAGGGGAGCAACACCTCAGGGCTCTGCATTTTCTCATTTGACCCCAGGGACCAAAATGGGCCCTTCAAAGATGTTCTCCTGCAAGTGGTGCAGGAGAGATGATCAATTAGTGTTGCTCTGACACTTAGTGCCCAATAGCTATACCTTATTTAGCTGCTGTTGGTTGCACGCTACTGGCTTATGCTTATGAGTTCTGATATGTTTTTTAATGGTAAGTAGGTTAATCCCTCTTCCTGGCTGAAAAACATCAAGTTAGATGCAAAAGTCCCCAAAGCAGGAAGACTTACTTGGAAAAAATTACAGACGTGTAAATCAAGAAAGCAATATTGAACTTTAGAAGACAGCATACAATAATATGACACTTTATTCTGCTGCTGCCTGAGGTTTATATATACTACTGTCACTTTCTTGCTGTTCTCCACCAGTAGTAATTTTCTTTCAATCTAATTTTTATTTCCCAAGGGTTTGCTAAGGTTAAAAGTGCTAGAAAACCAATGAGTTACTCACTTGCCAAAGGACAATAAATTAAATTAACCACAGTTGGTAGCCAAGTCAGGTCTGAACTATTTCTATGTAAATAGGTGCAAAACCCTGATGGCATAGTGCATGATTATTAGCAGCTCATTGCAGACTCCACATTGAAAATTAAATACACTGGAAAAGCAATATGTTTTCTTTAAATTCTGCCTGCAAGAAAAACTTCTGAATTTCTGTTTTCATGGTAGCTTGTTATTATTAACCTTACTACGCATTAGAAACCTAATTATTCAAGGTCAAACTTGATGGGATCTTTTACTAACTTGTTTTATTTTAATTATCTTAATAATCATAACCACATACCCATAGTAGTGATTTCCACTTGATGGGGTAGTTTTAATGAGGGTCACATTGCTCTGCTGTTGTCCAGCAATGACTGCTACTGTAAAAGGTGTTTAGTGACCACAGTGCTGTGCTGAGATCAAACCTCTTTTTGACCCTTTCCCACATCCAGTTTGGTGGCCAGGTAATAACAGTTCGTCTGTCAGGATCACCTTTCTGTGACACATATTTTTCTCACCAGATCCTTTGGATTTTAGGTGTGGTATTAATTGCTCATTGTTCCTGGGATCTCTGGGATAGCAGCTGGAATGTCCCACAGCAAGCTCAGCAGCACCAGTGCCCTGGGGGTTCCTGGTGCTCCCAGCCCAGTCTCTAAGGGTTGGGCATCTCTGCATGGCCTGCTCAGGGCACTCAGAGAGCTTTGCAATCTATATTTTTGTTAATTCTGACAGACATATGTCTGTGTGTCCTTGCAAAATTGTGGTGAACGTGGTAAGAGAAAAAACCCAGTTGCTAGAACTCACCCCTTTCCCAAATTAAAGAGATTTATAGAGGTTGTACATTTCTTTCCAGATGGCCAGCACTGCTGTTGTTTAATGCAGAATCTTTTCTCTTCACTGACATGATAAAATTCTCTTGGTTTTTTTTTCTGTGGCATAAAACTAAGTTTTCGTGAGTAAAACTAAGAAAAATTGGACATGTTATTCAAAATATAAGTTTGCTGGTTCTGTTGTAATGTGTATTTTAAGAGTATGTTCAAAGATGTGAATACACATTTGAAAACCAATTTTTAAAAGATTCATAATCTGTTACACTGCATTTTTCATCAAACAGATCTATTTTCTTTACAACTGAGTCATTTTAATGATTGGCATATTCAGCAATGAGAAAATTGTACCTATCAGAATGATCAGAAAAAGTACCAAATATTTAGAAAAATACCTCATTATAATCCTACCAGCTTTGAAATGGAACCATTCCAGGACAATCCCAACATCAATAAAAGTATCTCATTTAAACCAGAAGCTGCAGCCATAAAATATTCATTATTCTGTCATTGAAAGACAGCTAAAATGTTAGTGTCTGGTGAAAACTCGAATTGTTTTGCTCGTTTGAATAGGAAGAGATAGTTTGCTGGGAGCCCTATGGGCAAATCCATACAGAAATTGTTTAAACATCCCTTCAATATTGTTTAATTATGAACTAAGCGTGCCCCAAATAAGCAAATGAGACAGAGAAATAGCAACACAAGCACATCTTTGTGTTCTGCACTGATCCTCTGTGTTATTTAACACAAAACATGTGGAGATTTGTTTTATAAAGAGGATTGTGGGCAATTCAGGGTTTGCAAAATAGGTTTTCCTCAGTATCTCACAGATCTCTTTTTAACATCCTCCTTTTCAGGGCATCTGGGAATATTCAGCATCACCCAGGACCAGCCCTTGTCTCTTGATAAACAAATATGTGTTTGTTTCTACAGTTGTTTATAAAAAAAAAAAAAAAGCTGCATTAATTAATGTCCTGATTGAACATCTGGATCTGTAAGCCTGAGTACTGACCTTTGAATTCGTGCTTAATCTCATTCAACTTTTTTTCTGATTTAAGATTGTTTTTCAGTACTTATCTGGGTTTAATTAGCTTACCCTACAGATTAATAAATCCCTCCTAAAGGAGGCCATTAAGCACCCAGTTCTTGCTTTCATTGGCAAGGGCAGCAGGTTGTGAAGCTGACTTAAAAATGTTTGCAAAGAATAGACTGAAGCTTGGCTCCCTTCTTTGTTTTTGCCTTGTTAAATGTGAGTTTAATTTTAGTTATTGACAGATACATCAGATGGTGCTTCCTCTTTATGTGGAGCTTTAACAACTTGCTCTGGAAAATGATGTAATTTTCCTGTGGGTTTTTTTTTTTTTTTTTGTTTTGTGTTTGTGTTTGTTTTTGTTTTTTTTTTTTAAAGAAAAGAAATGAGATGCAGTTGTTGTAACAGCCTCTGGCAATTTGGAGAGGGACATGCAGGTGGAGTTTGCTTTGCACATGTTCCTGCTGTGTGCAGGGGTTGTTTACTGCTCAGCAGAACAAATTGCTGAGTGTCCTTCTAGAGGTCTCAAACAGTTTAGCAGAGAAATCAGAAATTATGTTGCAGGGAATGTTGTTTTTCACTTCGTGTGAAGTCAAACAAATAGTTTGTGAAGGGTCACTGCCTGCTGTTCCCACAGAACCTTGCAGGAAAATCCCTTCTGGCATATTTCTACAGAGGTCTGCATTGTTTCCTACTCAGATCATGATGAAGGACTTTTCTAAGTGCTTATTCATTTGCTGATAATCAGTCTCCATAATAGAGGTCTGCACACTTTTCTTCCTTTTCATATCTGATTTGGTTGAACTGTTTACTTTGGGGTATTTTTATCTTCCCATTACTGTTCTGTTTTTTTATTAAGGAATGCCAGTCTCAGAGAGGTTAAAAACAAATAAATTATACTGTACTTCAGAATCAGAAGAGGAGTGCTATCTGGTTCTGTCGTTTTGCTAAGTTTTGAGGATCCTCACTATTTGAGGATCATACTGTCTGCATATACTGAAATATTATGCTTGTGTTTTTTAAACAAGGTAACACCCAAAGTTATTTTGGTTGAAGATGGGTAAGAGAAGAAAAAATAATTTTCTCTTACCTGTCCTTCTATCCAGTTATTTTAACTTTCCCCAGGAGAGTTACTTAACATCGAATTCCAGTGCCCACAACTAAAAATGGAGATGCTATCCCAGGAACATACAGTGTGGGACTCCTGCCCTCAGGAGTTGAGTGTGTAAATAGAACATGATAGCACTTTCTGTAAAATGATGATTAGGCAAAGGCACAATAAATTACTTCCCTGAGGCCACACTGTCAGTGTGACAGGTTTCAGTTTAGGAGAGGGATGTTTCACAGCATCCTCTGATCCAGTCATTCCTCAGCTAACAGCCATGCTGATCTGTTGGTATCAGCCAGGCTGTTATTGGCAAGGAACAGGAACTGGGAAAAAAAAACAATTCAAGAAAACTCTTGTGAGTACAACTACAGCATATATTTGGAGGATGTTTCAGTCCCTGCCTGAAGAGATTAATCTGTGGGAAGTTCCAAAACCGCAGAGAATAAAGGATGATTTAGATTCCCCAGCCTGGAGCTGTGCAGCGGTGCTGACCTAATCAGTAACTTCAGTGTTTCTGCTGATGCCTGGTGACAGAAGGGCAGATGATCCATATGTCATCCCCTGACACCCATAACTCCAATAATAAATGCCCTAACAACATCCCTGTTAGGTTGCAGGGACTTGGCCTCGTGGAGGTGTTGGAGCTGGACTGGGAGCTGGGCTCTGAAGGATCAGCCTCTCACTGCCTGCCAGAGCTTGAAAAAAACCTGTGGGCAAAGTAAACCTGTCACAGGAGAGATCAGTGGTCTGAATCTTTACTTTGAAAAACCAACTGCATTGTTAGTTTGATGTGAAAATCCACTGTGAGTGATCAGACACGAGGTCAACTGCTCTGCAGGGTTTGTTACTGGGTTTAGCCGTAGTAGACATCCTGCTGGAAGCTCTCTCAGGTAGGATAAATGTGACAGAAAATCTTGGATATTGCTTTAGAGGTGACGAATTTCAAAGGATTTGTTAGATTTATTTCAGAGGTGAGAGGCCTAGAGTAAGAACCCAAGATAACTATTAACAGGAGTAAAATGCAGTTAATGTACAGAGGGAAAAACTATCATGCAGCATAATAAGGAAGAGAATGATGAAGTTCTGAGCAACCTGATAATTAAACTCATTAATTAACTCATTAAACTGGGGGGCAGGGTGGGATTTAGAGAGCCCCCACATCTTTGGACAGGGGACACAAATCCTAAAATATTTATTGGAATACTTCAGAAGTAACATGAGGAAATGCTTTTCTTTTCCTCTCCTTAAACAAGGAACAAACTTCTGCTCTGTAGTGCTAGACCTGAGAAAGGTGTCACAGAAGTGCCAGTGACAGAGATTTTATTCTTAATTTCCAAGCAGGAGTGTTTATTCTCAGAGAATTTCCAGCCCATTTGGATGAAGAACAATCTCTCCAGATGGCCACACTCATTTGTTCAAGGGCTGGAAAGCAAATTCCTGTTCTTGAATGTTCCAGCCATATTGTAGCTGTATTAATGAGATTAAAAGTAATGCCTTGTTCAAGTCCTTAATTTCCCTTAAGAGGTTTCTCAGAACATAGAGCAAGGCCTGGCTTTCCTGTTCAGCTCTTCTCTTTGTTGGTTGCTGCCACTGCTGTTACCCTCCCCCTCAAAACAGATGGTGTTGCTTTCCTTCTGTTGAGTCCAATTTGACTATTTTTGTTTATCATACAAACCTCTTGAGGCTTTTATTCAATCTCTAGGGAATCTTAAGTCTGATCCTGCAGTCTTCTGCAGTTCATGTATAAAAATTCAGATTAAGAAATGAATGCATTTTGCTGTTTCATTTCATTTACCATTAAGCTTTAATTTTACTTTTCCCTGTTTTACTCTAGTTGATATACTTTCCAAACAGGTTCTTCTTCTCTTAAAGCTAATTCAAAATCAGGTTATCTTTCTTTCCCCCCAAAAAGAAATATTGGCATCATCATAAAAGTATGGTATTTATGTATGAATACCATATTTATATCAGTTAATATGAAAATATATTGGCTCGCAAAAAGTATGTGCTTAACCTTAGGCATATATATTTATTTCCTTTTTTTTTGGTGAGTTTTCCAAGTGGAACATACTAGACTAGTTGCTGGCTTAGTATGAAATATATACATGTGACATTCAACATCAGAGCTGGGTGAAATACCTGTAGTAAAAGGCCTATTCATTGCTCTAGGGAATCAAAGAATCAGAAGGAAAGAGAAAGATAGTGAAATCTTTTACAAAAAGAAATAACAAGCCCCATTTTTATGTGTGTATATCTGGCTGAGGAATAAATTCTATCTTTGCTACTATCTAATATCCTTTATTTATGAATTTATGGGATTCCACATGGAAAATAAAAGGCAGTTAAAGATCAACAGGGAAGAATTGTGGGCACAAGAATTTAATGAAAAAGAAATCCTTGCAACTTTTCTTTTGTTGCATTGTTAAATAAACATGAGCAGACCAGTTGTCTGAAGGAAGATATCCACTCCTAAAGTATTCTTGACTAAATGTTAACAATTCCTTTCCAATAGGAATCTTGAGAAATTTGTATATTACAAAGTTGCACCTATTGCAGAAATAAGGATGAGATCTGGGAATGGAAGTGTTGATTTAGAAATATCTAGATGGAAAACAGAACAAGTGCAAGAAGTCTGCTACTTCTGTGCACAAAGGAGATTGAGAAGGTTCACAGACACTTGCACTTAAATTCATATTTAGAAATAGCTTTCTTCTTTTTCTTCATGTGCTTGTCTGTCCAACTATAATTATCCATCCTCTTTTTTCTCCAATTACATGCTATATAATGTTTAGCAGCTATTCCAATAAGCAGCTTATTCCTGTGTGACAAGATTTAATTAAACTTCCACTGAAATAATTAGTGAGGGTATCTCAAAAGGCTTTTTAAAATCAATGCAGTACTGAGAACCAAATAGAGTTAACACTGTCATCAAAGATCAAAGTCACCAAAGAACGTGACTGAAAATTAAACCCTCAGCAACAGCGTAATGAAGAAGCATACTGAAGCAGTTGTGATTTTCTGCCTCTTGGGTCCTACCTACAAATTGATTTGACATGGAAAATTTCCCTCAGGAAGCTTAAAAATAGTAAATTTCCATTAATTACATACCAAAGAATGTTCTTTCTGTAATTTATAATCCATTAGGAGGCTGGTTTGGTTTTTTTTTTATACTGTTGCCTTTTGCTCCCTTTATCTGGGTTTCCTGCTTTGCCAGTAGAGATTGGCTGCAAGGTTGGTTTGGGTGGTGGTGTTTTCTGTTGCATCGTGTAGCCAGAGGCACAGAAAAGGAGCTGAACAGAGTGAAGTGCCCAAAGCATGAGATGCCTTGAGCACACCAGAAATCCCAGGCTGCATTCTTGAGGATCTCAGGAGTCCTTCAAGCAGGACACTTACCCCTTTGTGGGGAGTAATTTATATGATGAACCAAATCCTCCCTCTGCCTGGGGACTGTGCCAATGTAAACTGAATCAGGGATTGATTGATTTTTGCAGGAGGTGGATGAAGGTGCCTTATTCAGCAGCAAAGGGTGCATTGCAATTTCTGCCCTAGCTCCAGGGCAGAACTGGGATCAGCTCTGCAGATCCTGACTGTGCTGAGCTGCAGGGTGGGTGGCTGGGCACAGTCAGGAGCTGCAGGAATGAGTGGGGCACAGTTTGCTCTCCCCTTGCCCGGGCACGAGAGCTTGCTCCAGTGAAGGTAACTCTGCAGAAGGAAATGCTCAAAATCTTTCTCATCTAGTTTGCATTATGGGTAATTTTCTTCCCTCAGGCATTGAGATTTTATGGCTTCCTTTTTTATTTTCAAGCACCATAACACACAGTGAGCTTCTGGAGTTCATGGGTGTACAACACTACCTAGGCCCTAAACTTGGCAAGATTTTGAACTGGCCTTTTATACATGTGCAAGAATCTTCAGAGCTGTCAAGCGTGGAAAACATGAATTTGGTAAATAACAAAAATGCCATAGCCTCAGGTCTCCAGACAATGGTTCATGAAGGAGCAGGTGGAGAAGTGTGCCTGGCTGCTCTGCCCAGTCCCTGTGAGACTGCCAGAGAGGGTCAGGCAAGGCTGGACCCTGAGCCAGGCTGGCTGCTCTGGGGGAGCAACCCAAGGACCCTGAGCCAGGCTGGCTGCTCTGGGGGAGCACCCCAAGGACCCTGAGCCAGGCTGGCTGCTCTGTAGGAGCACCTCAAGGACCCTGAGCCAGGCTGGCTGCTCTGTGGGAGCATTCCAAGGACCCTGAGCCAGGCTGGCTGCTCTGTAGGAGCACCCCAAGGACCCTGAGCCTGGCTGACTGCTCTGGGGGAGCACCCCAAGGACCCTGAGCCAGGCTGGCTGCTCTGGGGGAGCAACCCAAGGACCCTGAGCCAGGCTGGCTGCTCTGGAGGAGCACCCCAAGGACCCTGAGCCAGGCTGGCTGCTCTGTGGGAGCATTCCAAGGACCCTGAGCCAGGCTGGCTGCTCTGTAGGAGCACCCCAAGGACCCTGAGCCTGGCTGACTGTTCTGTGGGAGCACCCCAAGGACCCTGAGGCAGGCTGGCTGCTCTGGGGGAGCACCCCGATGCTGGGGCCTCCTCCTCCCTCCAGTGGTTTGTTCAGCTTGTTGTTGTGCCAACAGCTGGGACAGCCGCTGAATTTCTGTAGTATTTATGACTGAATTCCTCTGATTTACACTGCCTGATGCTAAGGCGTACATCCCTGAGTAGAAATGTGATTAAAATATCAAGAGCTTAGAGAGGGAAGGGGTTTAGTGGGTATGTGCTATATGTCACAGGTTTGTCATCCCTTCTGAACTGTGCTGTGCTTGGGCTGAACTGTGAAAAGCTGAATAATTTATTCAGAAAGTTATGCTAACTCAGTATGGCACTGAAACACTGAAGATTAATAAATAATTAATAAAAACATTTATTCTGCAGCCATGTCCTTGTATGAGTCACTCAAACCTTTCTGAATATACCGAGCTCTCAAATTCAGTTTTCTGTGCATGCAGGATCAGGATTCCTTCTGTGTTTCTGTTCTGCAGAAGAATAATTCCTTTAAACCCTCCTTAAGAATTTCAACTTAAAAATTAAAATCAGGAACAATAAGCTATGTTTTTGATATGTAGATAGGTATGTAGATGTGTGAGTTTCTCTATCTGTAGATAAACAGAAGTGAGGACAATCAGCAGCAGGAGAAAACTGGGACTAAGTACAGTGAAGTACAGTCCAAGTAGAAGTGGTAAAAAGTTACTGCAATCTAATAATGTCTTTCCCCAGTGACTTAGCACCTTCAGAACAAGCCAGTGCTGGGAAATGGCTAAAAGGCTGGGTTTGGGTTTTGGTTTTGAAATGGGCATGAAACTGCCAAAACTTCAGCTTAAAAATTAAAGTTGTAGCGACATGTTGTTAATGTGTATTAAACATTGTAGTTATTTTTCACACCCTGCTAAATGCCTTTGACAAGGACAAACATCTTTTATAATAGAGGATAGTAAGTGGAAGGCTTGAACCTCCTAAATTATCGTGTATGTCATGATATTCCAGTGATACATTTGAGGTGCTCTGTCCTCAATATAAGCACAAAGGTAAATCAAGGCACTGACTGATGAGATGAGTATTCAGCACAACTCCCATGCAATATGGGATTGGCAGTGGAGATAAGAATTGCTTGTGTTTTGAAGGTAAAAACCTGATCCTGTTCAAAAGCCTTTCCTGCTGAGAATCCTCATCCACAAATTTTGTTGTATTCAAGCAAGGGAGGCTGTGGTTGAAAAATGAGATGTACTTTTAAAATAGACATTTTAAATATACTTCTGAACTAATCCTACTTGATAGACCTTATGTTTGTATGTCTGTGGCACCATATATTTTACATATAAAGTCAGGGCTTTAGATGTTTTTACTTCTGTCCACTTAGAATGATTATTTTATGGTCATCTGCAGTCTCATACTTGGGCAGAAAAATCAGCCTGGTGCTTAGTAATTTATTTTTTTTCTTAGGTTCTCTGCTGAAATGTGTATATATAGGGTCTAAAACAGGTCTTCTGACAGTAATAATTAGACAGGATGAGATCACAGAGGAGAGGAGACCTGGTATTTACAGAATAATGAAAATGATATCTGCCTAAGTGATGATGGGAAATGAAGAGGATTTAAAGAAAATTTGTTTTCTCATTTCCTAATTTCTAAAGAATTTTGGGAGAATGTGGCAGTGACCCCTGTAATCACACCTGATTGATGCACAGATAACCACAGTGTAGTGCTCATTCATCACATATATATAACAAAAACATTTTCCTAAATGCCCTTTGGATAATTAAATGAATGTCTTTGCCAAAGCAGGCTTTGAATCACGATAATGTCCTGGGAGGCTATCATCAATTCCGAAACCATAATCAGCATCTCAGAGAACGGAAATGCACTTAATCAGCAAGCCAGGCTACTCTCTGTGAATGAGCAAGGGAGGTGGCCTGCAGGCCTTTCCTCAGGCTGGATGAATAACTAAATGTTTACAGTGAACTTGGCCCTTTAGTGCTGAGAGTTAGGATTGCTTATGGAGCCAAGGAATGCTGAGGTTTGTGGAGGGCAA
Organism: Phainopepla nitens; assembly: GCA_013400175.1. Lineage (NCBI taxonomy): Eukaryota > Metazoa > Chordata > Aves > Passeriformes > Bombycillidae > Phainopepla > Phainopepla nitens. The sequence continues at coordinate 296,243 of VXBQ01002372.1, forward strand.
CTAGAGTCAGCTCGGTTTCCCTGGGTGATGCTGCTCATTAAATTATTATTCTTATTTAAGGGTACTCTTAGGGCAGTTACAGCTCCATGGGGAAGGACTTGAAGTATTGCACCTGTGTTGAAGTGTAAGAATGGTTTGAATTGGGTGAGTCACAGTGTTGGGCTGGAGCACCCAGGACATCCCATTTGCTGCAGCTGGTTGTGTCTGCAAATTTTGGAACATTTGAACCTAAATCTCTGGGTGATTTTATTTTTTATGTTTTTTTGGGGTTTTTTTCCTCTTTCAAGCTGTTGCTCTCAACACTGATTTTGTTATCTGTCAATTTAATTTCTTTGCTGCAAGTACCTTACAGAATAGCTTACCATAGCGTAAATGTAATGATTTGTTACATGTTTATACTGCCAGAAGTTTACCTGTCTGAAACCACAAGTCTGTTTGACATTGTTTATGAAACCAGTATCTTCACGACATAAAGCAAAGAGGCACTAAGAATGCAAGAGCTCAGCCACAGTGCTTCAGGCAAGAGATAATGGTGCCCACACAGTGGGAGGGAAAAGTCTCCCAGGGAATATTGAGGCAGATCAGGTCACTGAAGCCAGAATAAGCATTCCAACTTACAGTGCTTCTGACAGGAACATGCTTGGGATTGTCTCAAATTCACATCTGGTTTGCCAGCTGTTAAGGTGTGGGACACAGAGTGTGACATGCCTGAAGGCAGAGAGATGCAAACCAGAGCAACCTCTGACCACGATACAGCAGGATTTGAGATTTTTGCATAAAGTGCTCTGGCTGGACATGTCACACAGCATATGTCTTGGCAATCTGTGGTTGATGAAAGAGCCTGTGCATGTTAGAGATGAGCGGGTTAAGTTTTAGAAAATAGAGATTGGGATGCGAGCAGGTGAAGACAAGACATGATCACTGTGTATCTTTCAAAAAGTTAGCTGTAGGGAAAATATAAATCGTGGTGGGTAAGTTTGAGATGACATGAGGCTGTTGTCAGTCACCTGGTGAGGCTGTTCCTAGAACAGCTGCTGCTGAAGAGAGCTCCTTCCCTCTGTGTTCCTCTGGAGCAGATCTTTGCACATGCTCTTGGTGGCTGCTCTGCAGAGGTTTCTTCTGAGCCCATCTGCCACTGGCAGAGATGTCTGGGAGACTGTGGGGGAGGTGGCAGCACTGTTTTAGCAAGCAAAACCTAAAACCATTTTGTTTTGATGAACAAAATGTGCGTCTTTATGACTAATGGAACAAAGAGAGAGAACATCTTTCTTCTAATTCAGTCATTCCTTTTTCCTCTCCTCCAGCAGCTTTTAGGTCAAGAGGGGAAAATGTCCACAGGTGAAAAGTGAGACTTCTTAATACTTGGTGACCCCCAAAGCAAGCATCTGTAGGCAAAAGATATATTGCCATGGGACTATTTAATAAATAAAATGAAACATGAGTCTTTTGATTTGTTTTAAAGTGCTTTAGAAGAGTTCACAGTTCTGGGGAGGTCATCATCACTGAGCTCTTGATCCATTGCTCTTTCTCCTGTTGGAACCAAAAGAAGGAAGGTTATCCTAATGAGTCTGTTTTGTGAGAAGGTTATACTTTGCTACTACCTGGAGACAGGAGCAAGGACAAGGGGCATAGGCACCTAGGGACAGTTGATGTCTAAAAAAATAATTTAAAGACATGAGGTACTGGGCTAAGTGTAGTACAGAAAAGGAAATGCAGGGCTCCTGAGGAACTGGACATGATAGGAGTTGGTGTGTGTTGGCAATGTCGTGCAAAATTAGGAGAGAATGTGCACTTCCAGACTTGGAAAAGCAGATGGGATAGAAAGTGAGATTGTAATTGTTATCGTGTTGTGGGATGTTTAATGTGTGGATGAAATTTTCATGAATTAGTTTATCCTTAGCAGTAAACCTTTTAACAACACTTTTCTTGGTGAGGCCATTTCCAGTAGGCAATGGAAGTTACAAAACAAAGCTGAGGGGAAATGCCATGCTGAGCACAGCTAATGTTTGCCTGAAAGCAGTGATAAACAGCCAGAAAGCTGTGTTTGTGCATGAAAATTGTCCTTCTGGCTTTAGTTACTTAAAAAAAAGTATATTTCAAAATAGCCTAAGAAGTCTCTCTTCCCAGCACTCGTGTTGCAGCCTTTCTCTGGGAGATCCAAAAGCACAGAGCAGATCACGTTATGTGAAATAACTGGAAAATGGAGCTTTGTGAAAATGTCATTTGAAGCAATGTGGAATTGGCTGGTTGCCTTCTATTTGCTTCTAAGTTCTCCAATTGTTTAAATACCACCTTTGTAACAACAGTGCCATTCACTTGACAATTTGTCTTTTTATTCCTGATAATATGCATGTTGGGTACAAAAATAGCCATTCTACTTGTGATCATCACACTTGAGCTGAATTTCAGACAAACAATTTGGCAGATCTCCAGATAAAATATTACAGAGCAGCTCAAGCAGGCACTAATATTTGTTGCTTACACACTTTGTGCTTTGAAATCTCTATTGCTTCTGATGTGTTAAAAAATAACAAGCTATTGTTCCCCTAAAACACAATTTGAAGTACATCTGAATGGAATATTGCATTCTTTTTGCATGGGGATATGTCTTGTGGAACAACAAAGACTAAATGTTTCAGTGCAGGGGAGTTTCACAGAGCACCCCTCCCTCCCTGCAGCAGTTTGCAGGGTGCTGGTGTCACTCCAGCTTGGCCAAGACACAGCCAGGCTGTCCTGTGTCACTCTGGACAGGAAGGATTGGACTGGCCCATCTGTTTCCCTGGTACAGCTGTGCCTGTGCAGGACCCAGCTGTGGGTATTACTGAGGGTAAAACAGTGCAAGCTGAGACCTGTGCTGTGTTTCCAGGGAAAACCTGGCCATTGACTGACTTGAATGAAAAATTCTTACCTCAGTCTCATCTCAGGCTGTGGGCAGAGCACCCAGCTCTCTTCACATAAATCAATTTGTCTAAAAGCATGTGGTCCTAGTCAAACACACAGCTGTCTTGTGGCTTTAATGAGATGAGCTGTGCCTTTAAGTTTAAGTTGGAGAGGCTGGAAATCTGGTACTTGGCATTGCAGCTTTTTGCTTTTTCGAGACACCCTTGGTTCTGTGTCTGTGAATTGTTACAAATGTAATTCCTGATTTATTATCTCCATTTCTTGCAGTTAATGAAATTAAAACTATATTAATTTTGAACAAATAGAATGCAGCAAAACTATCTGGGTAAAGTTTAGCAAAGCTGTATTGGTTGCAGTAATCCTGACTATGAGCCCAGTGACTGCAGAAGTAGTCCTAGAACTTCACTATTTATTTTCCAAAAGCTCTGGAATATACTGATTTCTTAATCACTCTGAATGTAATTAGCTGTAAAAATAAATGTACCTGATTTCTGATCATAAATCCATACTTAAATTGTGGGATATTTTAAAGCTGCATATTTGAAGGATTAGAGGGCGGATGAAAGCAGCATTGTTTCTTTATCTTTAAGCCACATGCAAACTGTGGCATCCAAGGACTGTCTTTTTGATAAGCTCGGTATGGCTTATCTCCCAATAGAAGTATACATTGTTCTTCCCTGTAAATGCATTTTGGGATTCAGATTACTTTCAGCTGTTCTTTTTCTCCCCTTCTCGGTCTCCAGCTTTGTTTTGTTTTTAACATGCAGAGAAAATGGTTTGCTTCAAAATATGTATCTTTTCATAACATAAATTCAAGGAGTGGATGGGGAAAGATGTATATGCTTGGCTGGGCTAATGAGAAAATGACTCAGTCTGTGTGTCTAACATCTCATATCACATAAAGTGGTTGACAAAGAAAAATGGATTTTGCTTTAAATACTCAGAGCTGCCACAATAACTGATCATATTTTGTAGATTACAATGGGCTTAAAGCAGCAATAAACCACGAGCCTCACTGCCTGCTCTCTCAGAAGTTTATAAATACCAAATGCAGCTCAGTAACAAATCCTTGATTTGCATTTACGTAAAACATATTTTGGTGACATTAAAACTCTTAATTGAAAGAGGAGAGCAGAAATGCAGAACTGTAACCTTATCACCCCTCCCAGGAGGATATTTCCAAGTCACTGGGGTACAGTACGAGCAAGTGACTGCTTCCAATGTTACCCTTGTATTCACTAAAAATGAGGGGAAAAAACTGCTTGGAGCTGTGAAAACACAAGATATTCAGCCCAGCATTTGACACTTAGGTTAAAATTTCACACCCAGACCTGTAATCTGCTATCACAGGTTGCATTAGAGACCATCACTGCCATTTTTATTGGTATTCCATTTTAATGGAATTATCATGATGAGCAGATTTCCAATAAAACCATGTATTCCAATGAAGCCTCTCACAAGAGGATGTATTGGGTGAATTTAGTTTCTCCTCTGTGTGGTCAGATTCTCTGCTCCTTATTCAATCCATCCATAAATGAAGACATCTTTTCTGCAGGGAAGTGTAATACCAACCTCTACTATTTAGCATTCAGGTGCTACTGATGGAACATTTGTTACTGAATGCTGCAGTTTTGTTGATGTAGTTTAGAAAGGCAGGAGTACGTGGAATTCCTGAGAACCAGGATGAGAATTGAAATTTCATCTGTCTAGGATTCAGGGAGCATGTGGGCTTTCATCAAAGTGAACCCAGGCTCACTAATGATACCTTTTCAATTGCTGTAAATGGTGAATGGTGAGATTAATAGTAAGGTGATAATTTCCATGTAGTAATGGGTGGGTCTGCTGTTAAAATATAAAATATATTGGAGAAATTTTGTTTGGAGAGCATTTTCTCCTTTATTTGTGGTTCAAGTCATATAGTGGAACAACTTAGACTCTGTGCACTAATGCTTAGATGTAAATACCAATTATATGAGCCAAAGAAATCATTCAAATCAAACCCACATCAATTTGTGATTATAGGAGACCATCATTAGAAGTGAGGCCAGAACAAATGAACCATTCATAAATAGAAGTATTCCCCTGAGTGAAATAACTGTACTGAGGTCAAAAGGTCTACTTTCATATATTCCTATCTTATCTTTTTTTTTAGTGTTTATTTGTACAGTTATGGCTTTATGCTTCAGCTTGCAAAAATTTACATTGCTCATTACTTATAGAGAACATTGTACTGCTGAAAAAGTTGTTAGTCTGGTGATACTTAGCTCTAAATATGACTTGAAGTAGGGTAGGTTCATTATTTAAATAGCTATTCAGCTGTGAATCCTTGAGATGTCTCAGTGCATGAACTATTGGCATTTTGCCATTTTTCATCATGACCAATGGGCTGATTTGCAAGGCAAGAATCCTGCATCCCTTCCAGCACATGACAGTGTGTACTGTGCCTTTGGATATGGAAATATGCCTTACAACAGATGGACAAATATTATCACTAGGCAACTGCACGAAGACAAAATAATCCTTCTACAAAATTGCCCATGGAGCTTTATGCAATCAGAGCATGCATCTTGTGTGTGTCTGTGTGCTAGGGAAACCATTTTTTTGGTTTGTTTTCCTGTAACAATCATGTTTTGGTGGTCTATGCCACTGCTTTTTGGCTGGTGTAAGTAATACCGTAGTGATAATTATGAAAAGGTGATTTCCCCCCCTCCTTATCTGGATGTTTTTAGTTGTGGCATATCTTCCTGAACACATGGCAGATTTTCTTGTTTCCACAGGTGCTGCTACAGTGAGGGGCTGAGGGCATGAGGGGCTGACAGGAGGACAGTAGTTTATAACCAGGGTGTTTTGGGTGGTTCTCCTGTGCACATGGTGACTCTCACCTCATGGCCCTGTGAGTGCTCTTGGTCTGTGGCAGTGCTCCAGTTTAACTTGATTCTGCTTGCAGGAGAAGTTCTGTTTGCTGCAGGTGAAGTGTTCAGAGAAACAAATACCAAATGTAGCAACTGGCAGGAGGAAAATCTGGGTTTTTGTCCAGGCTGTTTGTTGCTGTTATGTTTTGTATTGCAGTCACATCAGAGATCCTCCCTCCAAATTCAGGGCTCCTTGTTGCCTGGCACTGTACAGCCTCAGAAAGGTCTGATCACAGCCCTGATGGTTCTATTGGGTAGATAGATGAGAAGCAAAAAGGCTTGAAAAAAGGGAAAGCATTAATTTTCATCAAACAGGTTAGTAATACCAGCCCAAGAAGAGTGTGATTTAATAAGGTGCCATTGGAAGCTGGACTGTGCATTCCAGACAGCACCACAGACCTTTTGTATCCCATTTCAGAGCCTGGAGCAAGATAAACCTCTGCCAGAGCCTGGGTGGGGTACAGAAATACAGCATTGCTTAGGAACTGGATTCCTCCTGGTTTCCCTTACTTGTTTGTCCTTGGTAGCACAAAACCTGGTGAGTGGCCTGGCAGAGGAGAGTGATGTTACCACTACCCCTGAGGTTTCTATTACCATCAGTGCTGCCATAGAAATAAGACTTTCCCCTTCTGTGATGTTTATTTTATCTTTTGTCTTTTCACAGATATTATGTGTGAATGAGGTATTAAACATTATGACTTAAATTTGAGAACATAGATGGGTAAATTGCACAGAGGAGAGGTCCTAATTAAGACTGCTTTCAGATGAGGTCCTTAATCCTACCTGATCACAGTAAAAGAAGTGTGGTGGTGTTGTGAACCAGGCCCAAAGAATCAGGATGGGAACAGGCTTCTCTTTTTCAAGACTTCTTAGAAGCAAAAAGATAGTGCTGCCTATAACTGTTCTGCAATTTGATGTTTAATTCTGCTTTTCTTTCATATATTCCTATCTTATCAGACGTTGGCCTCATGTATCTGAGGGCTGAATGCTTGTAAAAAATTTTGATCCTTTATGTCAAACAAATGTTTATATGTTTGTTTATTTACTGCCTATTCTAACAGGTTTTACGATGCTTTAGGTGTGTACTGAGACAGCCACAAAACTCAACTTGCAGAAATTTCAGCATGAATTGTGACTAAGGTTTGAGCGATTTAACTCCTCAAAAATTGCTCAGGTGTGGTTTGTGGGCTGATGGTAGTTCTCAATCTTTAACCATGAATGAAATGCTTTTTCGTCGCTCCATTCCCAACTGTTGTAGAAAACAATTCATTACTATCAGTTTTCTATCACTTGCATTCAAGTGAGTATTTCTTAAGAAGTCCTAATAAATTGGAATTGCTTTTTTCTGAAAATTTAGAAGTTAGTATTACCATGATCACTAGACCCTGGAAGTTTTCCATCTGTCTTCTTTATCACACCTAGCTCCTTGTCTGTCACTGCGGCTCTGCTGGAGTTGTTAATCCCTTGGGAATAGCTGGTGCCTGTTCCCTAAGATTATTGTTCCTGCATGTTCCATCATGGCAGCCTCCTCTCCTCTTCTTGGCTCTTTTTTTGTTCAAGAATTTTAAAGCTAAATCTCTCTCTAGTAGGTTAAGGGTGGAAGCACCTTTTCTGACCGGTTGTCATTTGAACCAGAACTATTGTCTTTTGTGCATGGCATTTCTGAAATATTCTAGTTCAGACTGATTGTATCATTACAGATACTTTCATTTGCTGCACGTGACCTTTATTGGCCTCCTCTATTTAAATGTTCTTCTTTCTGAAGGCAGAAGTGTACAAAGCCATCCTTAGTGCCTGAAAAAAACCCTATCTTTTGTTCATAACTTTTTGAAAATCTCCCTCAAATTATTCTGCCTGATAGAGACATGCTCATGTCCAGATGCATTTACAGTTCACTCACCTAGCTGAAAGAAATTGAGGGAAAGAAGTGGGTTGTTTTTTAAATTTTTTTTTCCTTTCAGTTTTACAGGCGAATAATGGCCTTTCAAGGTGTGTCCCCAGCAGGTGAGTGTGTTCTGGCTGTTGAGGATGTGCAGCCTCTGAGCTCTGTGTCCAGTTCCTCGGTGTCCCCAGGCTCAGGCAAGGCTGTCTCAGCCCCAGGACTGTGTGGGTGTCTCCTCTCTGTGCTGTCCCATGAAGCTCCAGAGGCTCCAGGTCAGACCCCAGCTCTGTCATGTAAGTGGGGCTTTTCCACACTGGGAGCAGCTCTGTAGTGACCTGGATCAGTCAGGGAAAGGAACTGAGGGAAAGCCACTTCACAAGAGGCAGGTAGAGGTAGGGAGATGTCCTGGATGGGAATGCCTTTTAGAAGGAAAATCAGAGATCAGCATAGCCAGATGAAAACAGCAGAGAGCTCCCAGGGCTGGTGTCCGTGGTGGGAGTGAGCAGCTGGGCAGAGCACGTGCAACACGTGAAGGTTTTGGGTAGTTTTGCCTTAGTTTAGGAGAAAACAGCCAAACTGTAAACCCCCGTGTGTAAGTAGCTGTGCAGCTCCCTGCTGTTCCCAGAGAGGAACAAACTGTGTTATGGGCAGAGTGTGACAAATGAAAAGGTTTTTGAAATTATGCGGAGCTAAAAATGAATTAATGTCTCCAAATGAGTGGTAGGGAAAGGGAAGAGGTAAACACTGTTAGAGAGAATGGGGTGAGGGAGGAGGAGAAGGAGCTGTTTCCAGGCAGCTGTGGATAATCCTCAGTGCAAATAAATGACAGATGGGTTTGGCTTCTATAACTTGTGGAGCTGGGCTTACTGAGAGCAGAGGGGGATTGCAGCTGTATTGGAAAACTTCTTTCATAACTGAGAAAGCAAAAATACCAGGTAAAAGTCACTGATGTCCTTTGTTTCATACACCTCATTTAAGAGCAAAAACTCATAGCAACAGTAGGAGAGACTTTTAATACATTGGAGGCAGGGAGAATATGTCATATCAAAGGGATGACAGAACAGCTGTGCCAGCAGCAAAATGCAAAAGATGAGATTTTTATTACTGCAGCACTGTGCACAGCATTGCTGAGTTTGATAAATATGAGGAGTTGGGGAGAGAATTAGCTGGGATGAACTTTGGTTGGCTTCAAGGGCTTGAGAATATTTGTACTTTTTTCATTAGGCCCATCTCAGAGTAGAAAAGGTTATTGCAAAAGGGAGGCTGCAGGAGAAAATGCAGTAGGGGTGGTGTAAGGGTTAGGGTAATTCTGTAATTTTAACATTTAACAATTGTAGTTAATTTCTTTCACATATTAAAATCTGCTCTCTTACATTCTCTCTAAAACTGCTAATCTAGTTTGCCAAATGCAAAAAAGTCTTTTCTAAACCACCCTATCCAAACCAAATAGCACTTTCTTTTTTTTAATATGCATATTCGTCATTGAGCTGCATAAGAATATATATAAACTGATATTTTTATTAACATAGTGTTTTAATGTGAGAAAACTATGAACATTCAGAGTAGTTTTTTTAAGAAATACACAATTTTAAGGAGCAGCAATTAAAAGTTTTTCATTCTGCTTTTTTTTTTTATGCTAGTACCGACATTTTTAGAGTTACACATGGCTTTTAGCAAGCACTCTGTCATTTCTGAAGATATAGATCAGCTACCCAAATTACTTATATCATCACTAGGATATCTTTTTTAGGTTTTGTTGTTCATAATCAGTTGAAAATATCTGATTAAAATAAAATGGTTTTTTTTTTTAATTTTGGCAGATCATTATTAAAAAATAATAGTGAGTTTGATGTAATGAAGGGAGCATACTATGGTAAAGGGGAGAAAAAAAAAAGCAGTGTGACAAATAATTCAACACTCTAGTGCCAAGAGGAGCTGTGCTTCTCCACTGACTGCCTCTGAAGCAGTTCCAACCCGTTCATATGCTGCTAATATCTCTGTCTCGGGGGGGTCTGAGTGGGCCTTGGGCTTCCTGTACCCCCACTCCAAAGTCCTGGAGGTCATCACTGTGTCCCTGGCTTCTCCAAAGGCTCTAGGAGGGACCATCCCTGGCTGCTGCCCACAGCTTCTTTCATCAGCAGGAAAATGAGCTGGGAAAGGACAGTAAGTCACTTTGGCTTGCCCTGCATGCACCCTGGTGGCACATCCACTTCCTGGCTTGGCAAAGCATCCCTCAGTCACAGCCACAGCCCATGCTGGTACCGTGTCACATCTCTCAAATATCAAAATTCTCCAAATGTATCAGCTAAGATTGTAAGAAATTACAGTTGTGCTTTAGAGATGAGTGAGCAGAGGCAGAGGTAAGAGGAAGTGTGAAATAAAAACTGATGTTTGTGGTTCCAGGTGTGCTGTAACTGCTCTGTTATACAGCCCCTCAGTCTCCAACTCAGGCTTTGCCTTTTGCACCCATTTAACAGTTGCTAACTAAAGCTTCAGAAATATCCTTTCTTTTCTTCAGAATAAATATTGTTGCAGTGAAAAGACTCAGGACTCCATTTTCTTCACGCAGAAAAGCCAGTCTTTATTCACATAACTTATTTTTATATAGTTTTCACAGATCTTTTGTTGAACTCCAATTGGTTAGTAGCTTTCTTGCCAATTACTTTATTGGTTAGTATAAGGTATTTTACTTGTCTGTCAGATCTCTCTATTCTTGGATGGTTTACATACTTTGTTCACTGATTCTCATGAGAGAAATCTCTTGTTATTGTAGATGCATTTGTTTTTCACTCTCAATTAGATTGTTGTGTTAATTGCTTTCATTCTTATGATTTTTCACATGGGAAGTTAGTTAGCTGCACTTGGAAGAAGTAACAGACTAGCTGTCACAGCCTGATTTTCTGAGGCTTTCTTTTATAATTCTTCTACTTGTCTACGATAAGTATTAGGGAGAATTTTGATCTATAACGTCAGTATTCTGTCTCCTACTATATAAGTTTATAATTAACCTCTTATTGGAGAAGTGTCATCTTTCTCATGGCCTCCAGAAAGATCAGGCACTGAAAGGATGCAGCTGGATCACTAAAAAGTAAATCAGCCTGTGTATGTGAGGGTGACATCTCACACAGAAAGAAACTTTGCATCTCCTCTGAACGTAATTCACTGCCTTTCTGGGCTGTGGGCACTGAGATTATTTGGCAGCTGTTTGCCATAGTAATAAATTTGGAAAGAATTCAGTGAGCTCTACTAGGAAGCCAAGGCTTCTGACAATTGCCTGAGGCTTCTGGAATCCTCTGGTGCTACAAATCATCACGACCTTGCGATGCCACCCTGACTCCAGAGTGCCAGAAAGGAGGAGTGCCCGACGCGCTGTGGCTGATGTGGGAAGAGACATCAGCCTCTGTCAGTGCCTCCCTCTTCCACTGCCACCTAATTGTTTGGGGAATTGGGAGAACCATAAATAAGAGAGATTAAATTCTGCTGCTGAGACAGAAGTTTGGCTTTAAAAAAATCACGAGTTCCAGAACAGTCATGCTTGTGTGCAAGATGGCTGTGTAATTCTGGGACAGATAATCATAATTTGTTGATAATTTGGAGCTTGTGACTACTTGTAAACCCTGATATAAGGTGCTGAAGTTGTTCTTTTGGTGTGGCTTTGTTTTGGGCTGATGACTGTTTCCACAACACCTGCTGTAAAATAATGTTTCCATGAGCTACTGTTCTCACTCATTTTTTTAAGTTACATTTGAACAGGTGGGTCTGCTGACCTGTCTGTTTCTGAATCAACTGAGCTCTCAGGGGACAAGTACCCATTGCAATTATGAGCATTTAAATGTTTTTCTAAGTGTAAAATATTTACCTATTCTGAAAGCATGAGGAATTGGTGTTTCCTAGATATGACTTTCCTTGTCTGAAATGTTTTGACTCTGTAGTTTACACATTACCCGTTATTGTAGAATATTTTTTTCAGTATTTTTTGTGCAAATGCTGCAAACAATAAGAAGACTTAAAACCCAGAAAGTCAGGAGCAGGATCAGTTTCTCTTGATGATAAATGTTTACACTCCAGAGCCGGTGTTCTGCTAGTGCTGTTTGCTCCCACATTTAAGGCTTCTGAGCTGAGACCACCTTGTTGTGTTAGCAAGGATGCCAGCATTTCTGACTCACAGTCTAACTCATATTAATGAACCTTTCTTCACAACTAAAATTGCAATTTTAATGTGATTTGTGTTTCTCAGGCCTTCAGCACTTTCCACAATCATCTTGAACTTGAAAAGTCTTCAAGAGAATGTTAATATTAATGTTACCAAGTAAAAATATGTTTTGTGGCACTGGGGATGCTGATGGGTGGATGAGTATTCCTCAGTTCATTCTGTGATCTTTTAAAATGTTGATTTGAAAGAGTTATGCCTCTTGCCATGATCCTATCTGCCCACTTGTTGACACAGTTCCATTAGAGGTGGCTTTCAGCTGACCAGGGTACCTGTCAGACCCATCACCCACACGACTCCCTTGAGGAATCCCTTGCTCTGCCTCTTGCATTTGAGATCACCTGTACTCAGAACCTGGGGGGTAGCTTCTGTAGAGCAAAGCTGGGATGGATGGACAACTGACCAAACTAAAACATGCTACTCATTTGTGCTACTCATTTTTCTGTACAAAGAACAGACACGGAGTAAATGGTGAAAGAAGAAAAAAAGGCATCTCCTAAAAATGAACAAAGGTGGATGTTCAACGGTGTCTTGCAAGAATGTAGATCCTAACCTTTACATGTTTGTTATTGAACAGGCTGTGAATTAAGACAGTGCTCTCTCTGAGAGCAAGGGTAAATGCTCTGTGTTGGGGAGTACTCTTTTTAGATGATATCATAAACCTTCAGAAATTTGTGGCTGAGTTATTTTCTGAATTTCAACTGGAAAGCTGAATGCTTGCTACTCTGATTGTATTTCAGGTAAAAGTCCTATTTTCACCTCCCACTCCTTTTTCCCAGGATTAGTCTCTGTCTCTTTTATTGAATCCTGCTTTATGATGTCGAGACTTATTTTTTTGTTAGAAAAATGAAAACCAGTTATGTTCACTGAGATACCTACCTATATCAGGTGTCTGCCTCTCCCCATTTTAATTTGAATATCTTTCTGTCTGATCTCATAAGCCTCTCATTCTACAAGCATTTATTTTGTTTCATAGTGTGACTTGGTTGCACTCACTTGGTTCAGCTGCAGGGAATGGTGAGAATGCTCATAAGTCATGGTAGGATTTGGCCTTTGTTAGAAATTATTACCTTGTTAGGTGCTAGTCTGTTACAAAATCCTTTGTAGCCCTTACAGGAAGTCCTGGTTCTTATTAATGTTTTTTATTTTCCTGTGATTTCCTCCTTTTCTTTTCCCCACCATTTTGCCAGGAGCCCTGCATGGCTGAGAATGGAAAGCATTCTAAGAAATCTGAATTTTTGGATAATTTACAGTAGAATTAGTTCAGCCATTTTCTTTGAAGAAACAAAATGATATTAAATAGAAATAAAATCATTTCTTGTGCCTCAGCATGTACCTGAGAAGACAGGTGCTTGTATACTTTGGTGGCAAGAGTTGGATAACCACAGAACCAATTTCCTGTCCATGCTGCATTTCAGCACATGGACAGTGACCACCCAATCCCCAGATTTAGAAATGTTTCTCAAGATAACTTATTTAAGGGTGAAATTATGTAGCGCTTATCTGGACTATTTGATAATGTGAAAATTATTTTTTAAGTCTATTGATTTTTAGTCTTTTTTTTTTTTTTTGCAGATTTTTCACAACAAAGAAAGAACTTCTACTTTCATAGGCTGAAGGTAGAATCTTTGCTGGGTTAACTACAATATTTTTGAGTTGTTCTAGGAAGAAAAGGTCCTTCATAGTGTGTATTATTCTTGACTTTGGTGTTTCTTCATTGAAATTCTTGAGATTGATAGTGATAAAAAGCATTTGTCATCTAGTGCATGATCATATGTGTACATCCAGTGCATCATATCTTGTGTGAAATATGTGAAATGAGTTTGTTTATTTATTAGGCAAACATTTTCAAAGCTGTACGGCTAGAAAACCAATGTTTTTCTCACTATTTGCATTTATAGAAGCAATAAAGATCCTGAGATGTCGGTTAGCTAAAATTTTGAGCACATCAAAGGTATAGAATTGCAAAATTTACACAAAAGCTTTATTACTAGAATTTCAGTAAACTTGGTAGAAGGTCCTTGTGCATTGCATGGCTCAAAATTACACTTGGCCACATATTGGGTTTGTAATATCAAAATTTAGTTCAGATTGATCAAAGCCTTTGTAATTTCTTAGATAAGTTTGTTTCAACAGGAGGTTTACAAGAAAACCTTTACTCAAAGCACTTTCAGGCATTGTTACTACATTTTTTACAGCCTTTTGCTATAGCCTCTGTGCTTGGGTGCGTGATTGCTCCTGGAGTGAATATTGACTTTCTGCTGAGACAGATATGGCAAGCTGATGTGTTTTGTTTAATGTTTAAAAGCTACTCAGGCAGCCTGAGGTTCACATCCACCTTGGGACAGGAGGGAGAGAACAGAAAAGCAAGATGGAAAGAAAAAAAGAATCCAGAAAAAAAAAAATGTAAAAAGAGTTCTTGTTCAATAAATTCAAATCTGTCTCTGAATAATAGAAAAACAGATTTTGAAAAGCTTCTAAATTGTTCCCTGAACTGAGGTCAAGGAGGAAAATAATGCCATTCACAGTGGAACACGGATCAATAAGAAATCCAAAGAGGATGGTGCTTTTTATTATGGTTATGTTTGACAGAATGAATTGATGTGGAGATGTGGACCCTCTCAGTTTAGAAGCCTGAGATTTTCTGTATAAATAAGAGAGAGATGTGCTTCCACAGGCCATTCCTGTCAAAGATAAATGCCTAAAGTTATGCAGCTTCTTTAAGTTGCAATGTTTTGTTTGATTCTGCACCTTTGAAAACTTGTGACACTTAACTGTTAGTATGACGTGCCAAAAACATAATTTTTTTCAGATGGGTTTTTTTTTCCCCAGATGTGATTAGAGCCTTAGCAGCCAAAATTACAGCAGCCAGCACAGTTGTATCCCCTTGTTCCTGATTTACAAAGTCTATTAGTCCCAGTTAACCTAAAAGTGCAAAGGTAATTGTGGTCTAAGTTTTGAAACAGGAGAGTTTCAAATGTGAGTCACTATGTGCAGTTGCTAAAACATTTGAGACAGTTTCTTTGAGCTCATCCTTCTCTGGATTCAGCTCTTCCTTGACTTCTTCCCTCTCTCCCCTGAGCACTGACCCAGGCTGTCCTCCTGCCATGTCTCCTTCTCTTCTAGGAGATCCTTCCCTCTGTGCAGCCTTTCCCTCCAGTTCATCTTCCCAGTGTGTTACTGCAAGCCACATATTTCAAAATTTTCCATGTTGCCACAAAAGCCCATCACACCATCAAATACCTCAAAATGTTTCTGCTGGGAAAAAATGTGGGACACTTGGCTTTAAACCACTAAGCTTTGATAAAGCAGTGCTGTTTCTTCAGGCTTGGATCTGTTTGGTCTTTTTAAAATTTTCATATTTTAATTGAAAGTTATTTGGAACAAAGAAAATTATTCCTTTTTTAGCTGCATTCTATTTTATAGAATATCTGCCAAAACTGTGATATCTGGCATGCTTGGAGGTCTCTCACTAGTTAAAAATTAAGAACTTGCAAGTGTTTGAAAGCAAAAAATGAGTAACTCAGTTTTTTTGTCTCCCTCCTCCAACTGGCCCAGCTTTCATTTCAGGTTATTAATATTCAGTCATAGTAACACTAAATATGGTTAATTCCATAGGAATTTAGATTAAGTGTTTTGAGCCTGCAGACCAAGTTAGATTAAATAATACTGCCATGTGCTAATAAATTTTTGTCTTCCAGGATTCTACCCACAAAGATATTACATTAGAAAATTGAGGCAGTTGCTAGGGTTTCAAGCATATAAATTTGGAAGTATTCTAACTTTGAAAGATGTCAGAAAATAAGCCTGAAATGCTTCTCTGTGCTCTATTCTCATCAAATTAATTCCATTTGAGAAGCTGCATCTGCAGAGTTTCATTAGCATTACTTCCAAACCCAGTTACCACCTCGCTTCCTGGTTCTTGAGTGATGGAGTTATTGAATTCTTCACTGGATGAAGTTATCTGCAGCCCTGAGGATAAAATTCTGAGAGAGTTTATTGCTCTGATAGAATTTGTTTGGATCACTTACTATCACAAGACTGTTTCTGTGTTATTTATATGTATGTTTACGACATCTCATATAAATTTACAAATAAGAACAGGATAGTACAGGTCACATATGAAGGGATTTCAGTATTTTCACTAATAAAATGTTAAATAGCTGTTTGGTGTTTCCATAGTCTTCAGGGTGACTGAAACTTGGATACAGTCTGTATTTTGCATAAACTTCCCTCTTCGTCATCACCTTAGGCTGACTCTCCAATGTGTTAATTCTTCTCATTTATGATTTTTTGATATAATAAAAACAGCTTACATAGCAGAGAGTGTCTTAATTGCACTTTAAACTGCCGTCTTTGCTGAGCTGAGAGAACTCACTATAAGGCAAATTTGAATTAAAGTGGTGCTGGCCATGATCAGAATTCATTAGCTGTTTAAAAATCTTAGTACTGTTAGCTAAACTGATGTGGCTTTGAATGCTGATAAGGCTGGAAGCAGAAATGCTGTACATGCAGCATTGCTGGGCTGTAGAAAGAATGGCTCAACCTGAACTCTGTCTTTTAAATATGCCTGATTTCAGTGCATTAATGCCTGTACAGAGAAATGAAGATTCCCCATCAGTATAGGAAAACAAAGCGTTCTTTGCTCGTGACAGACTGGTTCTGCACTGCTCTGCAGCTGCCTCTGGTGTGCCCATCAAACTGGCACCAGTCTGCTCCCAGGAACTGGGAACTTGCTGGGAGCAATGTCCTGCTGCCCTTTGCAAAATCACAGCAGCCTTTCCACACTTTCAAGAGCCAAACGTCTCTACTGCTTTACTGCTGACTTACCTTATAGAATACTGATGTCTGTTTAGAAGCAGTAAAACAGTTTAATAACTCTAAGTTATATATTTTCTTCCTTAGCTAGACACATGAGCACCATCTACTACCCTGTAACACCTCCTTATTGATCTCTATTGCAGTGCATGAAACAGGCCAAGGTGTCATCAAAGGCACTGGGGCTGGCTCCAGGAAGATGATGAATCAATAGGTTAAATTTAATTGATGTGGTGTATTATTCTGAATGACTAAACTTGGCCTATGCTACAGTGGAAGCGTACCTTTTATCTTTGTTTTCCTGGGTCTTGGGCTATAAAACTCTAGGCTACATCCTTTACTCAGGCTTACTGTACATTTCTGATACCATAGTGCTCTAATATCTTGCTATATGTCACTGTCATCTGGGCTGCAAGACTAATGCAAGAATTCATCTTGGTTGTGTTGCCCATATATCCTTTGCACAAGGCAAAAATATTTACCAGACTAGAGATAGAAGCAGCAGTGGCTGAGTAATGTGTGTGCAAAATGATCTATGAATGCAGACCTCGATTGACTGGAAATGAAATACTGTGATAAAAATCCCATTTTTGAAATGTGTGGTTGTGCCAAGGAATGCATTGCCTGCTCTAGGTTTTTGTAGAAGTTGTACAGTTTAAGCATTATTTTTTATATAATAACTGGACCATTGAGAAAGTGTATCAGTGAGTTTGGAAAAACAGTTATTGTAAGACTATTGCCAAATTACCCAGTCAGACTTCAGTGTATGCACTTTACAGTATTCTGTTTCTTATGCCATTCTGTATTAGAAAAGCTTTTAAACAAGGGAGGGAAGGTGTCAAGAGATGGCAGATTTGAGGATATGAAAAAAATTTACAAAGTAAAACGTTTGTGTTACTTCAAACTCATGATGTTTGTAATAAAAGATCTAGTTTTGAGTTGCTCTTTAAGCTGGCAACAAAACAGATCATGATAAAAATATTGTTTAGCTCTTAGATGTGCCTGTTGTTATGCTGATGGGCGTGTACAGTCTGAGAAGCATCACACCAGACTTAGAGACTGATACCCATACCAGCTCCCTTCACTTGGACTAAGAATAGGAAACTCTAAATGTACTTTCTCTGAAAGTAAGTTGGAGTATCCAAAGACCAGAGTATGTACAAACAGAAGCATGGTATCAATTTGATTTCTGTCTGTCATTTGAACAGGTGTGGAGGCACCTCAAAGCAGCAGGAGAGCAGCATGGAAACCAGGAGAAAACACAAACAAAGAGGCAAAGGTAGGAGGACTCATGCTACAGCCCTTGGGGTGTGTGAAAGTTCCTTTTTTTCCTGAAAGTCAGGTTCTGCTCAATGAAGAGTTACTTGCTACTTGGAGCACCTGTGGAGCTGCTGAGGATTTGCAGGAATTGGCAGTACAGGGAGTGGGGCAGGAGCTCAGGGCTGCCAAGCTGGGGCCAGAGCAGTGTGGTGTGACGAGAGCTCTGTGGGTGTACAGAGCTGTCTAGGCTAAAAATCTGGAGGAATGCCTTGATTCCTAGCATGTTGTGATAAGTTTTGGAAGGTTTTCAAACTCTGAATGTGGAATGTTTTTGGGAATAAAAGCTTTACTTGGTGTGGGTGGTGTTTGGAGACCTTTGGCCCTAGAAAGAAGAGTGGAAACCTCTGTGAACCTGTGTGAAAAGGCGGGTGGGCCTTACTGTTGGTTTAAAGAAGTTCCACCTCTTTTGGTTTTTTTAAATTTCTGCCAGAATTTTGGTGTTGCTTTAAGTATGACAAATTATGGAGAAAAGCTCATATCTATGAAAATACTTCCTCTTCTAAAGTGGCCTGGAGCCCTGCAGATCCGGGCTGCTGTGGTCCAACCTGCCCAGCCAGAGGAGCTGCTGGGGAATGGCAGCTCTTGCTCCCAGGAAAGGGGAGATTCATTGAGAGTGACCTTTCAGCCTTCAGATATTTCATATATGTGCTCTCCTGAGGCGCTGTTATTTAACTACAGGCATCAGAACGTGTTCTCTTGCTGGCTTTGCAGCCCTTGCCCATTGACAGGTCAGAGCAATCGGCGCAGTTCCTACCAGGCCATGGCTTTGGAAAGGTCATGCACGCCCCAGAGAAACCTGTCCCTTGCATTTTAAGAACAGTAGGAATCAAATCTTATCAGTAACTGTGACCAACAGAGCTACAGGAGATACAGCTTAATATTCTATTACAGATTAGAACTGCTGGGAAGACCTCTGAAGTGAAACAAGGAAAGAACAAAAAAAATAAATAAAAAACTTTTTAAGACTGAAATCTTTTAGCATTCAGTCTGTCAGCACAGACTTTTCTGGGTAATGTGTTGTGGATTTCTGAAGGAAACATATAAGGATTTCACTGAAAAATCACTAAATTATAGTTTTTTTTTCTTAAGAAAATAATCCCCCCTCCCCTCCCGCCACCCAAAAAAACCAACCCCAACCCAAACCAACAATCAGACCATCCAAAAGCCCAAGTGAATTTTACAAGAAAATTATTGTTTATTAGAGGGTATTTTTAATGATAGGAAAGAGCATATTCTATATTTTTTGTGTTTAAGTGTTTAGTGCAAATGTGGGGTTGTGCCAGAGTACAGGAATTTTAAATGCAGTGCTGTCATCTGGCATGCTGCATTGCCAGCTCTGCTGGAGCTGGGAGCACTGTGTGGTTGCAGCAGCTGCCTATGAAGCACTTAAGAAGTGATGGCTTTCCTGCAGCAGAGCAGGCTGGCATTCAGAGAGGGGGAGAGAGTAAGAAAGGTGGGGTTACAGAAGGCGGCATTTTGAGATCATGCATGTGCTATGGTTGGCCAGACCAAAGATTCTGGTATCAGCTGAACAAGGGCATGAATCTCTTGGGGAAAGGGTTGTGTTGTATGTAAGAACTCAGAGTTGCACCTATTTAAGGTTTAGAGGCAAGATGGTGTTACCACCACTAGTCGGTGGTGGGAAATTAGAAGTTCATTGGCAGCCCTGGAACCAGCCTGGGCAGAACATTTCTGTTCTCTGTGGGATATCTGAGTGTCTGCTTTGCAATTAGGGAATGACTTCTCAGTGTAGTAATGGGAGTGGGCACTGCTAAAATTGCTGGGAATGAGAACAGTACCAGAGACTAGTTTAACTAAAATTCATCAGCCATGTGCATTGTGCAAGTCCCAGGTACCTCATGCTTCAGGCTGGTGAAAATCTGCAGAAGCAACATGAAGCATATTAGCTAGTTTAGTATCTGTCATAAGTAGGTGTGCTCTTAAAAAGATTCCTTTCCCCAGCTGGAAAAGTTACCTAAAAGGAAGTAAAGCTGAACTAAATGACTCGTGTGTACTTTCTCAGTCTGAAGAGTTATGATTGCATGTAAAAGAGTTTGTCACATATGCAAGCAATGGATAGGTTATTCTGATTTACTTGGCTGGATTTGTCTCAGGTACATTATTAATAACAGGAAATTTTTTCCTGCCTTGAAAATCATGTTTTAAAGCCATTTCCTAATTCTTGAGAACCTAGTTCCTGACTCCTAAAGGTCTCTTTGAACATCAGTGAAGCCATGTACAAGTATAAGCGGCTTTTGAAACTGGTAAAATCCTCCTAAAATGGATAACCCAAAGCATTCAGAACTGGAGGAAGGTTTTAAATTCAACTTTCCTATGTTCATTGTAAAATGAATATTGGTTTTAATAGAGTACAATGCACATATTCAGTAGTACTTTGAGGATCTCTGTCATATGAACAGATATATATATAGAATGAAGGGAGAAAAGGAGGGTCTCCTGTCTGCTTTGGGATTTGGCTTTAGTTTGATTTATTTGTTTATATGGCTCCAAGGCCAGAAGGTGTGAGATGAGGTTCTGCCACCAAGGTTATGCACATTAAACTTGATGGAAGGCAACAGAAAAGGTTGATAGCAATGGTATCTATTGCCAGCCATAAAGGCCTGCATAGTGTTCTTGCATTACATCTCATTGCTTGTGTTAAAATGCACTTGGTTCCTCACAGATATTTCTATCTTAATAAAAACGTGCTGCTTTTAAAACTGTAGAAAAATTTGAATGGCAGCTGGGTACTTCTGGTAATAAACTGCTGTTACATTCATCCCATAAAGCAGCTACAGCAGAATTCTGGAGTAGCCTCAGGCAGGGCCCTGCACAGCCCTGCCAGGCTGGCTCTCCTCTCCTTGCTGCTGTAGCAGTGCTGAGCCAGAAGCAGGAGCTGTAAACTTTAAAATATGACTTTTCAGCCAGAAAGCCTTTTCTTGCAGCACTGAAAGCTTTTCCTGCATTTCAAGTGAGTGGGAGATTGTTTCCCCAGTCATAAGTCGGACTCTAAATAGTATAGAAACCAAAATTAGGCCATACATCATCCTAATAGTAGCTTTCAAAGAATTCTTTACGGGATCACTTCAGACCATACAAAGCAGTAAGGTTTTGAGCCCAGTCACTGAGAATAGCACCATCATGAATGTATCACAGGATGAAAGGGACCTGGAAACAACACTACAGAACTGCAGGAAGAACATGGATAGGGATGTAGCAGTTGACGATGTTTGATCTGTTGATTTGTGTGATAGTGCTTGGCCTTATGGTACCTTCTCTATGACTTTTATCAGAACTGCATTTGCTGTCTCATTGCCTTTCCTGAGGGAAATCATAGCATGACTGGGGTCAGAAGGGATCTCTCAAGATCTCCAAGTCCATGGAGAGCAAGGGTATAAATGTAGGAGGCGTCTGTCTGCCCAGCAGCCTTGCTGGTTGTTGTGTATGTTGGGCCCTTACCAGGATGCTGCAAGCCTGGCTGGCCTCGATGCACTTCAGGGCCTTACAAAATGATGTGAGTGGAGCTCACAGCTCCAAGGAGAAGTAAAAGTTCTTGCCAAAGCAGTGAGGATGTAAATACATCAAGTAAATATACTTGATAAGGGTTCTCTGGAAATATTTCTTGACATAAATGGCTGATAGGCAAGTCTGCAGATAGATATGAAGTTAAGGCCAAATTTATCATACCAGCAGGCTTTGCTGGGAGTACTAAATATTGATGTTCATTGTTAGCATGTGCATCACATTATGTGGCATTCATCTCAATATAAATACTGAAGCATCTGACAAGGCATTACTCACTATGTATTACCTGTCAGAGCATGTCACTCTAAATCATTCATACTGTTGAAACCTCATTAATTAATGGTTAAGGTAAAAAAAAAAACCCGACAGGTTTTTATTCCTTCCATGAGGAGCAAAGTTATATTTTATTTTACCAGTCAGTGTGGTAACCTAGTGATGTTCCCTGACTAATTTTATGTGTTTCTGTCCACATTTAAAGTCTTATAATGACTTCAAAGGTGGAGTTTTTTAGAATTTGCATAGTTGAAAATAATATATTCAACAAAAAATTCATAAAATTTTTCTTCTTAAATCCTTGGGAAAAATTCTTGAGAAAAGTCAATGAAATACTCTTAGATTTTAAGGACGAGTGCAGCCTGGCAAGGAAAATCTTCAAATATTTTAGATTACAGTGCCACTTACTTACTTAATAACCCTAGTGCAAATAACCCTAGATTTTTGGTCCACAGACAACTTTTCTGTCAAAGAGTAGAACTTTATATTAAATATCTGTGCAATATCTCTTGGGCCCTGCTTATAAGCAGGCTCTTTGCTGCTGCCTGGGTGATGTGAGTGTTCTCTGGTGGAGCTCATGTACCAGCACAGGAGGGCAGGGGCAGAGCTGCTGTGCTTCACTTGATTTTAGATGTTTGATACAACTGGAGGGCAGGGGCAGAGCTGCTGTGCTTCACTTGATTTTAGATGTTTGATACAACTGCTCTTCCTTCCCCAGTCTGGCTTTTTGTACACATGAAACTGAAGTCAATTGGCTATAAAAGGTTATCAAACACTGGCTAATGTATCCAGTACGTATAATTAGAACTTGGAAAGAATCTTGTGGAAGCACTAACAGTACTGGAGAAGATATTTAAACCTGAAATATAAATATAGTAAATCAATCATGTTATTGCATTAAAAGAAAGATTTTGAACCTTGACTCAGATCCCCTTTGTGTTCTGAATTGCACAACCTCCGTCTGAATCTGATTTTTTAAAAATTAACAAGTAGGAGATTCTCCTAGGTAACAACTAGTGGATTGTGATAATTATTTTTTTTTTTTTTAAGAAGGAGAAACTTCTTATTTCCATTTGAGTTGGAGGAACTGGGAAGCCCAAGTGTCACCTCTTTTTGCAGAGGTGCAGCAGGAGTGAATCTACAACACGAACAGAGTTCCAGCAGTGTAAATAAGGGCAGAACAAAGCTTTGGTAGGGTGACTATGCCCTTGGCAATACCAGCTCCTGCTGCACGAGAGGTGCCGTGGCCAGGGCCACAGCAGTCCCTGGGCAGCCCACACAGGACCTGTGCCAGGGACCATGGCGTAGGGAGCCAGCCTGGCCACCAGGCCCAGCCTGTCTCATCTGGGTCTGTCACCTGCACGTGCCACTGCCCCTGTGCACCTCCCTAGAAACAAGCCAAATGTTACTTCCAGACACTCCAGGGAGTCTGAAGCTCATCATTTTGCTTTGTTTCATTAGCCCAGCTGTAATGTAGCAGAGCTAATGCAGTCATATCCCAGTTAAGGTACCAAGCAACTTTAGCTGCTTATCTGCCATGGAAAGAACCACATTCACTTCTGAGATGAAAATTAAATGTGGAAATAATTCTCTTTTCCTTTTGTGGGATATTACTGTGCTATTAAATAGGCTTAAGACCATTAAAGAGTAATGACATGAAGTTGCATGCATCATTATTTTAAAGGAGATTGAATGAAAATATACTGTCTGTCTGTTCCAGCCCTTGCCTAATCCTCAGTTTAATAGAGATTTGTAAGGGCCATGGTGCACAGCCATTTAGTAATGAAGCAGTCTTCAGTTTCTAAAGCAGGAGGTTTAGTATCTACACTATGAATGAAGGAAGCATAAAAGACATCAAAGATCCCGTTTTCTCAGTCTCAGTAACTTTAAAGTTTTTCTATCAGTGTAGTCATACCTAGAGAAATGAAATGCAAAATAATAGTAGGATATCAGATCCTTTGCTCTCAGTTACTTAATGTAGCAGCTGGTTACAAGTGATTTCTGTAGTTACCTGTGCTCATGAATTGCTTTTGGCTCCACAGCCCTGGTTTGAGCAGACTTCCCTGCTGTACCAGTGGGGAGGTGAAACAGGAAGGCTGAAGATCAGATCTTCACTCCTAAATCCCATGTGGCAACTTGGGGTACTGAATCTGCGTCTTCAAAGTGTGGCAGCTGAGCTTGGACTCTTAGCTGTGGTTCTGAAAATTAAGGTTTTATAAATATTTGTCACTGCTGAATGAATGGCAAGATTAGAGCATGGGCCATCTCTTACCTCTGCTGTACTTGTCTGAGCTTGGAAGTTGTGTATGTGTGTTTGTGGGAATCAAACAGCTTCATTATTCCATGAAAGGGAAAAAATAACCCAGAGATCCTTCAATGCAAGACTAATTTTATGTGAAGGAAGCCTGACCTACACTGTCACTCATCCATGCATTTAATGTACAAGAGCTGCATTTTGTCACAGAACAAAGAAGTTGGTGAGGCTGAGGGGAATCAACCCCTTGACCCTTCAGATCTGCTGCCTCTCCTTGCCCTAGCTCCTCCAGCTCATCCTCCCCTGCCAGGCTTTGGGCTCCCACAGCTCAGGGGGCACATCGTAGCACACAAGGGAAAAATGCTGGGACATATGTCCACAAAAGTTTCTAATCTTCCTTCTGGTACATCTACATTACTTGGCCTGGTTTATATTTTGATAAATCTCTCTGGAGTCTTGGATCAAGCCTTCACTTAGAAAATAGTGCAGTTTCCTTAGGGTGGCTGAAAAGCTAGTAGAGGTTCCTTCTCTGCTCCTTTTCTGAGAGAAAATAGTGCACATGTACACACAAACACAAAGAGAGCTCTCTGAAAGGCTGCAGCTCAACTCACTGCCATGCACAAACCTTCAGCAATGTGAATATTCTGGGCAAACCATGGCAAGGCAGGTCCTACCCTGTGATTTACAGAGGGCTGGGAAGATGCATCCCGGGCCTGAAGTGCCTGCAGTTCCCCCAGCCTGTGGGTCTGAGGCCAGGAGAGAGCTGCGAGCATTTGGGTTTTTTTAAGACATCTCACTTCCAATTTTGATTTAGAAGTAGAACTAGATTTATCAGTGGGAAATCTCCACATCTGAGTTTCCTTCTTTCAAAATAAGGGCTGAAATGGAAAAGGAGGTATTGCCGAATAACTGGAACATGTATTCAGAATAAAATATTCATACAAGGAGGAAATGGGGTCTGTGCTTAATAAAAAAAGTGATTGTATGCTGTGATAGCAATTATGTACATTCAAGTATTGTGCTTTTCTTCAAATTTTGGTTATAAATCCAAAATATATAATTAATGATTCTATCAATAATGCAT
This sequence comes from Phainopepla nitens, assembly GCA_013400175.1. NCBI lineage: Eukaryota > Metazoa > Chordata > Aves > Passeriformes > Bombycillidae > Phainopepla > Phainopepla nitens. The sequence goes on from VXBQ01002372.1 coordinate 321,422, forward strand.
TTCTAATTTTAAGGTATGAAATCCCCTTGCTTATTTTTATAGGGTGGCCCTTTAAGAAAAGTCTTTCTTGGCATTGGGTCTTACCATGAGACACAAAGAATCAAGAGGCTGAAATCTATGATAAATTGACAGGAAGTTCCTTGCTTGGAGAATGCAATGTGTTTGAAGTTTTTACGGATCCTCACTTTCCTTTTATCGCAAAGGAAAAAAGTGATTGCAAGATGAAAGGACCTCATTGACTCTGCAGACCCATGATGGAATGCAATTTAATCTCTTTCAGTCACCATTTCTGCTCTGAACAGGTTTAAACAGAAACCCATTAATGTTTGATTGCTGTATGAAATAAATTGGTGGGCTCAGATTCACTGGGAGCTGACCAGCTGCCCATTACATGAAAACTACCCTTACAGGGGACCCTAAACTGAAACTTTTGTGAGCTGTCTCAGCTTGACAGTGAGTCTAAGGCAGGTAAGAAGTGAAGGTTGCCTTTATCAAGGGACTATTTCTGTTTCTGTTATGTTGGTTTCATGGATCTCATTACTCTCCACTCATGTCCTAATTCACCATGACATATCTGGGGCAATGCTATCCTACAGGGTCTGGTGCAAAGTGTAACAGTGGGCACCAGGAGGAATTTCCGTGGATGCTCATCTGTAAAAGGTAACTTTTACAGTTACCAGTGAGTTGCCACAGTTTGAAAGCATTGTTCATGTTGTTCTTGAGGTAGATTACAAATGGTTTGGCTTAAGAAAAAATATTACAGTCAGTGTAAGGCAAAACCAAATTACAGTGTCCTCTCTTTTTTTTTTTTCTTTGGCCTTTGGCCTCCCTCCTTTCCCTTAGTGTTTAGACATTGTTCAAACCCTTTTTTCTTTTCCAAAGCCTCTGTTGCATTTAGAACCACTGGTTTGTCCTTTATGTTATCAGTTGGCCCTTGTAGCAACACTTTCAGCCATGTAAGCCAGTTATATTTACTAATCTTTCCAAGCTCCCAAACTTGCAAAAGTGGCCAGATAGTATTTCTGGAAGTCTATCATTCCCATCCTTCACAGGTTCATTAACATTAGTACATTCTGTAAAATTAACTTTCTCAGGTTTGCTCCTCAACTTACACATTTCTCAATGGATGCTGGGAATTTCTTTCCTATTTATCAGTATTTCCAGCAGTAATATGTCCAGAAAAGGGTATAAACCCAGAGTTTATAAGTCTTAGTCTTGCAGATTCCTCTACTGCTTTACATCATTTGTGTTATTGATAAATAACTGCTCAGTTTTATAGGAGGGTGGTACACTGTATCTAAAGTGATTTTAATCTGCCTTCCAACACCAAATAGCACTAAACTGTTATGAGAAAGAACTATGAAACGAAAGTGGCCACACCAATTATCAGTAAAAAAAAAAAAATGGTGAAGGGGCAAAA
>VXBQ01002372.1:322853-347157 GCA_013400175.1 Phainopepla nitens
GGTGAAGGGGCAAAAAGGGAAGAAGAGGAGGCAGATTTGCAGGTGGCCCTGGCAAATACAGCACAGCTCCTTCCAGCCCTGCAGGAGAGAACTACCCATTCCTCCCCATGATGGAGGAAAGCTGGGCACTGCTGGAGCCTGGCTCTCTGGGTGTTTGCTGCTGCCGTGGAGCTGCTCCTGGGGGGGCTTGTTACACAAAACCAATTCCCCAAGCCTAGAAGTACAGTAAGTTACTCCTACTGTGTTAACAAAAACTGTGATGAGACCAAATGCAGTGTAGGTGCATCTGGGAGTCAACCTGCCTCAGAATGCTTCATAAAGAGACACAAAGTGGAATGCTGCAGACATGCTCACTCTTCAGAACAACATCTTGCTTCTAACAGTAAGTGTTCAGTTTGGAATCATGATCTCACTAGCTCAGGAAGACTTGTCTTCAAAGGTGCAAAGCAAAGAGATGAGACCAGAATTCACAGCTGAAATGCTCTCTAAGAATTCCACTTCCTCTCAACTAATCTCTTAAACTGAATTTCAACAAATGCCACTCTTGGAAGAAAAAAGAAAGTAGTCCTTAGCTGAAATTATTTGTGCAAGTGAACGCAAGCAAGAATGCAGTTGCTGAGGAAAACAATTTCTTTCTTCTCTCTTACCTAGCAAGAGGATTCTTGCTGAGGTGAACAACTAACTAATGGGATCTGATCAATAAAGCTTTTGCCTACCATAGAAGTAGAAGACTAAACACAAACTGTTTATTGTGTGATTATAAAAGGAAATGGGTGTTGAACTTCTCATTAAGGACTGCTTGGAGAACAGAGCCCCATTGTGCTAGGGCACTGTACAAACAAATTCTGCAGGAGACAGTGCCTTCTTTGAAATGTTTATCCTCTCATAGGGAGCCAAGAGGATGGAAATATGCTTTGAGAGGTTAGTCTTCAAAAACCTAACATGCAGGCCATGTAATCAAACACCCACTGGGTTATTCATTGATTGTTAGTCATTTCACAGTTGACTCTCAATGACAAACAAACTTATTTTTGTCCTATCCCTTCATTTGTATTCACGGATGTTGGGCATCTGTGGAAGGGAGATAAATGTGAGAGCTGCACTGTGCTGCAGCCATGCTGCTCTCCTGGTGGGATGCAGCACTGGGATCATGCCTGCCTGATCCCACTGGCAGCAAGGAGCCTCCCAGTGCCACAGCCAGGGAGCAGCCTTGGCAGCCCAGCCTGCCACTCTCTGCATTATGACTGTCACCAGGGCACCAATTACTCCTAACATACAGGAAAGAAGTTAATTTTTCAGTTCAAGCCTTAAAGTGTTCTGCTGTGTTATGATAATGTGATGACAGTAGGTAGAAGCCCAGTTTTTCTTTCTACAGAAATCAAATAGGAAGAAAATTTCATCAGTGTGGAGGTTTTCAGTATCATTTTTGTGACCCTTACCTGAGGTCATGAACTACATGGATGTAAAATGAGTGTAAAAATAAAGTAGAAAATAGAGAAATATCTGCTGCATAGATGGAGAGGATAGAGGAAGGCAAAGGAGTGGATAAAAAAGAATAATAAGCATTACCACCCAGAAAAAGCTTTGGTTATGAGACAGGGCATTGGGCTGTGGATTATTTGACCTTAGCTGTTGCCTCTGTGAAAAGAAAATGAAATACAATAATATTTGGCCATGAATTGTGCTAATGTCTGCATTTACTCCAGGTAAAAAAAAATAGAAATTGGTATAGCTGAGAATTCAAGTCTGTAATGATGTTTACCAAGGAGGGCAGATAACAGATGGAGAGTAAAACATGTTTTGATGTTTCAAGCTATTCATATTGCATCACAAGATTTGGAACAAAGTTTGGCAGCCCAGGAAGCAATGAATTGGTTTCTTCTCTTAAGGAAGTACAAGTCTTTCAAGACATATCTTTAGAGCAAAAGTACATCCGGAACTGTATCTTTATTTTGGATTTTTACATTTTTTTTAGGTTCTTCTTTCTATCAAACTTCTACCTGAAGTCAGTGGAAATAGTGATTGCACTCAGCCTTCAGGATGGGACTCAAAGGAGTCCTCATATTTTACGTGCCAGAAATCCATGGCACAACCTTGCATTTAGGCTGGGAGCTTTTTATTCAGAATTTCTTTGGAGGACTGAAATTTCTGAGAGAAAAATGGACTTGAAGGAATGTAAGAGCACAAGAGCAAACTGTTTGTAAAATGATGCTTTAGTGCCTTATGTTGCACATTTTTATGAAGTTATATAAAGTATTGTGATCTTCATACAGCTTTGGGTCCTTGAGCCAAAAGGTGAGACAATATTATGTTAATTTTGGAAGTGGTGTGACTGTCTCAGTGATGAAGTGGATTTCACTAGACTTTGTACCAGAAGGGTTTGGCTAAATACAGTGCTAGGGACAGGCCTAAAAGCCTTTTTGTCACTTCTGGATGTAAAGAAGAAAGAATTAAGGTACAAGGAAAGTCTTAGCTGAAGAATGTGGGTATTTACATCTTAATTTTTATATAAAGCGCTGAGGTCATGAGTTAAGTTATATATGGTTTAATGCACCAAAATTCTTGTATAAGCTTTGTTAATTTAAAAGAAGCCTGTTCTCTGAAGCAATACTTGATGCAAGCAAATGTTTCTATGTGCTTCCATAAGCATGGTCCAGAGAATCCATGCCTCTCTGCTTCCACTGTTGCAAATGACCTTGAGTTTCTGCTCAGGGAGTTCTGGCTAGTCACAGTGGGGCAGGTAAAGGCTGTGTTGTGCCTGAGAACAGAGAAATCCTGCTGGGTGGGATGGGACCCTCCACTTCTCCTCTGCAGGTTTGAGTATGGCTCCCTTTCTTTTCACAGGACTCTTTCTGACTGACACATGGTCGCTCCAGTGACCTCCCAGCACAGTTAAGATCTGTGAATTGTCAGAGTAAATGAATTCTCACAAAACTTGATACCTCCACTTGGGAACAAAAATTTCTGTCTGCCTTCATGCTGCTGGAAAGAGGCAAAAGCTGTTGCAAATGATGTAGGGAGAAAGGGAACTGCTCGAGCACTGTAACACCTGCTGTGTCCCACCCTTCTGGCTCTGCTGAGTGGTTTCACAGTGAGACCAAGTTATTCTCTTGATAGAGTTATTTATACACTCTCTGGCTCAGCTGTCTTCTGAGGGATGGCAGCTTGCCTGCCTGAGAAACAAATTTTGTGCTACCACTTGTGTTGTTTTTTTCCTTAAAATATTCATTCCATTATGTTAGATCAGTGATGGAAGTCCAATAAGCACCAAAACAGTGATTATAAAAAAAAAAAAAGAAGTGGAAATTGTTTTATGTTAATCATAAACTGAAAAGATGGTCAAAAGTGATTTGCTGTTTGTGTTTTGCTTCCCTGTGTCAATAACAAAAGGACCTTCTGCTGCAGGAAGATTCAAAAATAGGGAGTCAGTGTTTCCTCTTGAGCATGAACTTCATTTTACATCTGCAGAGTTTCTGTCTTGCTGCAGTAATTTCAGTGGGTGCTGTAAAATAGTTCCTGATTTAAAATAACAGTGAAAAATCAGGATCAATTCTTTTTTTGTTGCCATGCATTATAAAATTATTTTCTTTTGTGTGAGGCACAGGTAGAGCTTCATGAGATGTTCCTTGGATTTTTGAATGGACTGTTTGCTTGAGTGGGCAAAATTTAATCTGGGAAGAATATTCCCATTTTTTATGGGAGAACTCAGTTTGTAAGTCTTTGTATTACATGACTTCACCCTGGGTTTTGTGATGTCATTTTGCTGTGTGTTTTCATTCATTGGTATGCAGTAAAGTTGTTGTTGTGTTTTGTTGCTTTTTTGTTTGTTTGGGTTTTTTTGGGGGGGGCAGGGGGACATTATTCCTCCCCATATCCTGTGGTCTTTTTCTATTCTGCATCAGTAATTGTTTTGTATTTCCTTGAGGCAATGAGCCATTCCACTGGTGGGAGATAATCTTTTTTTCTTTGCAGTGAATTATGTGTATGAAAAGGCAGAGTATGTGGATTGGGTTTTAACCTTCATTGCCATTGGTTTTCACCTTTTTCAATTTTCTTTTCACACTGTCTTTTTTAACCTAGCTTCTAGTGATTTTGTGGTGTTGCCTTTGTTTTTGCTCCAAGATAACGAAAGCTTAGCTGTGTCAGATGTTTGCATGCCCATTCCTTTAATCCAAGTAAATTCATCTTTATGAATTCAAAATCATCTTTATTCATATTGTCCTTGTTGTTAATTTAAAACAGAAATCCCTTACCAGTGCAGCAGTGCATTCAAATAAGAATTCAGAATACTTAAAGCCTGTATATTTTGGTGTTCAGCGTGCTCCTATAGCAATGCCTGGAGCCTCTTGGCTACAATACCTGTTACTGGGCAGGAAAATCATAGTAGGTGCAGAGGATGTGTTCACCTTTGACTGCAGCTAAACGTGCCAGTCTGTTTGTTCTTCAATTACACTTTTTTTTTTTTTTAAGTAGATCCCTTGGTGAGAAGGAGCTAATTGCTGGCCAAGGGTGCTTTTTTAGCTCACTTCAAGTTTCTGCCTAGCACAGGTCTGTTGCTGGTTCTGTCCAGACCCAAATAATCTCCCATGTAATAAAGTAGAATGTGTAGGAGAGGAAATCCTGTGCAGAGTTGGTGGATACTGATCACCCACGTGTGAGTGATGACCTTGTTTTCCTAGAGGGGGGACTTTCTTAACCTTTATTTTACCTTAGAACTGGGTAAATGCTGCTACGTGTAATCAGGTTTCTTCTACTGCACAGGAAATGCTGAGAAACATGAGGAACATGTTTCTCTTTTTTCTGGATTTGGTGTACTGATTGTGCCTCATGTCCTTGAGAAGGATGTTTACTTCTCATGGTGACAGTGGAGATGGCTGTGGGTGGTTGCAAACAATATCTAAAGCCAAGAAGATCAGAAGAGACGTTCTACTTGGGCTAGATTAAAGTGGAAAAGTCAGGCTAATTCTAATGTTTCACAGGTGGAAAGACACAAAGTATTTGACAAACTGAAGCTCAATGTGATTTCAGTTACACAGACACTAATGTCAAATAAGCAATTATACAGAAGTCAAATTTCTCCTGTAAATTTGTAACACAGTAGAACATTATGCATAATTGCGTTACATATAGTTTTAAGGATGAAACTCATATTCCAGGCTCCATTAGCTTTCAGAGTCTTTGTAATATATCTGTTGAACACATCCTAAAAAGTTAGAGACAAGATTATCACTGATTTTTATTCACAGCAAGAGATTTAGTGGAGAATTGATGCTGCAGTTTATTTCTTTAAATACCTGTTGTCTTAAATTTTGATATCTCTATCATCAATATCCTTGCTCTCCACCAGTCATGATTCTGGGTGTAGTTTTTGGCACAGTTAACAGAAACTCAGCCATTGCTACTCCTGGGTTCCAGCTCTGCCCTGTTGCCAGAGGTTACAGCCTGTGCAGCACAGATGCTGGAGGCAAATCACTGATCCTGTCTTGCCCCTACAATTCACAGTCTGACATTTTAATGTGAATGGCAGCTTAAATATCCTAGGCCATGAAATGGAGTGACTGAGGAAAGGGCCCACAGGTTAGTGATCTGAATGTGAAAGTAGCTTAAAATCAATTTAGTCACCTGGAATCTTATTATCCCTTTTCTCCTGGCAACTTTGAGCAAGACACTGAGCTTGTTCTACTCTTATCTGCACTAAATGTCCACTGTTTGTACACACAAAATGATTATTATCTAGAGTCAGAAAGTTGCCTTGGAGATGTGTCTGTCTTAGAGGTGTTGTGAAAGAGATGACCCTTGCAAAAGACTCTAAAGATCATCTGATATCAGATTACATATAATTCTTCTGTATCATGAGAAGCTGCTCAGGTGTGTGGTCTCAACTGTCTTAGTTGGAAAGTTTTTTGTACTGTTTGGAGATGGGGGTGGTGGCTTTGTTTCCCACTGTGCATTGTCCTTAATGTAATGGTATTTCTATTAGACATGCAAATTCTAAACTAGGAAGAGTTTTATTTCTAGATAGTGTTAAATGCAGATGGTGCTGTTCTGAATCAATAGGATGAATCAATTCTTTCTGTCTGTTAAGTCCTCTAATTTCTGTTCTTCTGAGTTCTTTTGTTTTGCTAACACACTGTGCCAATTTAGGTTTGTGGTTCTGGGTTAGAAATGGGGCTCCCTCTGTTCCCATCAGCTCTTCAGCTTTTGAAAACTAAAAGCCTTTGATATGGCTCTCTTTTTAAGCCTATTTCTTAATAAGAATAATACAATATAAATTGCTGGCAAAAATAACCTTCTGAAATGTGGTTCAGAAGCAGAAATTCAATTCTGAATGTCAAAGTACTGATAGGAACACCAGTAGATTCAGAGCAGAAAAATTACTAATCCTATTACAATGCAGAATTATGGTTTAATAAGAGACATTCCACAAATGTGAGATAATACAAAAGCAATTAATATAAAAGAAATAGAAGGCTAGTATGCCTGCTTACCTTTACAGAGGTATATACCTGCTTTTTAAACAGTCATGACCAACCGATGGAAGCTAGAATAATACAACACAAATTGCCTGATCCTCATGGATTGATGTATTTAGTGCTCTGAAGCCTGGCCCTGCCTCCATGGCAGGTGTTAATAGGAGATACATGGTAAAATAATGTTTTCTAGTGCTTTATGATATTCAGAATCACTGTATTGTTGTTTTATTGATCCATGCTATGAGTACTGACCTTATATTTTTTCCTTCTCTGTCTCAATCACATTGTACTTGAGGGGAACCACAGTAATTTTCAGGAATGCATATGATTGGATAGGAGCAAATGCATGTTCTCCATTTGCTCTGTGATGAAAAGCTGTATAAGAATTCCTCTGTAACAGGCTACTGACCCTTATAAAACGTTTTTGTACAGGTAGACTCATTATCAGCCACTGTCAAAGAAACAAATTCTTTCTTTCCTCTCAAGGTGAGGTGCTCTGAATGACAAGCACAAGATAAATAATACAGTAATTTGCTGATTTAAAGTGTGGGAAGTTGATTCACAGTTTACAGAAACAGCAGTGATTGTCAGTCTACCAATGAAGGATTTTTTGACTTCAGATAAAGGGATGCTGTTGATGTATTTTGCACTAGAGTTTGTTAAATAGAGGTACAAAACGAACAGCTAATTTGTGTTGTTGATAGTTGGCGTTTGCATATACAGCTGTAATATTTGGAATGCCTCTTTATTTTAAAGACAAATTTACAGATCCTGCTGGGGCTGCTATCCTGTGATGCTAACAACTGCTGACAATATTACAGCAAGTACTGGAAGCTTCCCCTTTACTTACATGTTTTTTTGCATGTATTCTGCACAGGCCACATTGACTCATACAATTCATCTCTTTTGACTCCTTCATTAGTATTTTTGCCTTTTCAGACAGGTTGAATGACTCTATTGACAGCTTTTGGAATTCTCCTGGAAGCTCATTCTCGAAGTGTAGTTTTGTAGGAGTTGTGTTTGCAGGGCTACCCTGAGACTGAGAGGTTTTGGGTTGCATCCTTCAACCTTCTGTTCTGCACAGGGTGCACAGTAATGAGAGAACGGATCTGGAGGGAAAGGCAGGCTGAGAAGAAACAAATGTTCTTTGCTGTGTGACAGCTCTCTGACTTAGCTGCTGGGCTTGCAGAAGATGTAAGGAGTGCTTGGTTTCTGCAGTCACAAAGCACAGCTTTTGGAAATGTCAGGCACTCATTCCTGGCTCCCACTGAGAACTAGCCATGGCAGGCAGGCAGCCCCTGGAATTTGCTTCCCTTTGAGTCCCCAGGTGAAGCAGGCACTGTGAGCATCCCTCCCAGGCACAGCAGTGAATGCACACAAGTGGAGGTGTGTGTTTCTTGAAGAGGTGAAGGCTTGATAGAAAACGTTTGTTCTGTTTCAGATACTGCAGAGGTAGCAGTTCACTCGCATCTTAGAACTGCCCTTAAGGAAAGGTATAAGTCAATATTATTTCAGGCAGAATAAAAGGTAGAGTGTGTTAATAGAATAATAATGATAGAAGCACTGAAACGCTCCCTTATTGCCTGAGATGACTTTGTTGCAGCAAGGCAGGACTAGCATTCAATCAAATCATTAACTTCTTGTTTTTGAAGGTGGTCTCTGTGCCCACGTGCTCTTATGTGGGTACCTCACCTGCCCAGTCCCACAGGTGGTGGCCACGCTGGCCACTTGAGCTGTGCATGTCCTGTGTCCCCAAACAGGAGCTGCCAGGCCCTTTCAGTGACACTCTGAGTGCCTGAATGTCCACAGGGGCTCTGCTGTGAGGTGGTGTGACTGCAGAGAAGCTATGCATGGGTCTGTTACCACAACCTGGAGTAGAGTTACATACACTGCTTAGTAGATGGTAACGAGGTAAAAGACAGAAAGATTCTCCAACTTGCCATAAATTGTGTCTCAAAGTTCTGCCTCTTGAATTTCACATTGAAGAGCTGTAAAGTAATGACAGAAGGAGAAATTTCAGTATGGATAGCTCTCCTAATTGAGCTAATAACACCTTCCCAGGGGAAATGACAGATAAAAAACACAACAGGATTGGATCTCTGCTGGCTCCTAGAACAAAATTCAAAGAAGAATTTTTTTTTCTGGGAAGTATATTCATTCTGTCTTTGTGTTTTCCCATTCTTAGTCCTGTACTTAAAATAGTAACACCAGGAGATGTAGAAAAAATGAGATTATTATAGAAATCCTGAACTGCTTTTCAGAGCAGTGCTAATAAGCAATCAGTTTTCAAGGAGATTAGCCAGTAGTTGCAAACATTTCCAACATGAGATGTGTATATGTGTGTTCCTAAAAGTTTGCTGGTCACATGAAGATCTTGACAGTTTTTCAGATAAGTAGAGAAAGTAAAAACATAAATCCTGTAAACCAGAAGTGGTTCAGCCTTGATGCTGATGAGCTGGGACTTCCCCAGGGCAGGAGTGGGAATGGAGCTGCAGGCAGGGTGAGCAAACTCCCCAGCAGGTGCATGTTGGCATTGTCCTGTGAGGGCAGAGCCCTGGTTGCTTCCCTGAGGGGACACTTTACATGCTCAGCTGCATGCACAGAGCTACCTCTGAGCTGTCTCTCTGCCTGCATGCCATTTTGCCAGATTCATTGCTGCTCCTTCCTAAATGCTCAGTGTACTGACCTAGTGCTGACATTACAGGGAAAGCAAGGGGCCGGTGGGTTTCTTATCACTCTGTTGGTCCTTCACATCACGAGAAGCGCTCTTGCTCCTCCGTTTTGAATTTTCCAAGGACAAGCATTTGAGATGTCAGGACTGCTGTGTGTGTCTCTGTGGTCTGGCTGGAGAGCCCTGCTGGGATAGGGGCAGGAGCCCCCAGGAGCAGACACGGCAGCAGTGCTGTGGGACCAGCTCCAGGAGCAGACACACGCAGGGCACGAGCTCGGGGCACAGATGGCAGTGGGAGAAGGGAAATGGGATTGCTGCAGGCAGACACAGGGACACGTGGGCCGGGGGAGTCACAGCAGGTGTGTGGAAAGCAAAGAGGGAGGGAAGGGCAATTTTGCAAGGACACAGCGGTGGGAAGGGAGGCAGAACTTGTTTTGAAATCAGAAGATTTGTGTTTTGTATCTGGAGAGTTGTGTTGTTCTTGTTTAGGATTTTGTGTTCTGTTTAAACAGCTTTGGAGACTGAAGCCTTTGTGTGCTCCTGGCGTGGTCTCTCTGATGGCTGCTCCCTGCCCGGGGTGCCCTCAAGCTGGCTCCAAGCCTGCCTGCTGGGCTGCTGTGTCCTCTCCCTGGCTTCCCAGCTCCTCACCTGCATCCCCAGTGGAGTTTGTTCCTAATCTAGCACCAGCAAAATCATTACTAGAGCTTGCCATGCCCCTCACACTCAGTCCTTAGCATTACGAGATGAGGATCTGCGGATGCACCCAGGCCGCTGCAATATTCCAAGTGGACAGTACATCCTGGTCCTTTCTTCAGGAAACCCAAGCAATCTCCTGCCTGAATTTATCCCTGTCAATGCTCAGTGTTGCTAGGGGGACAATCAGTTACTTGAATTTCCTATGAAATAATTTTAGCCCTGATATGTTTTTATTTATATACATTTTCTTTGACTTAGCTGGACCAGATAAGTATTTCCTCCTTGCAGCTAATGGGGAGTTGCTAGAGATTGAGAGAGGATAAATACTCATGTAAATTTTAAGTAAAAATTTCAATAGTTATTGCAACCAAAAATATGCTTTTCCTATATCTCTATATCTTATTTTACTTCTTAGGTATTTGTTATGTTATGTGAGAATAACAAGAGGAGAGAAACTCGTGTCTACAACTCCCAATTTCCTCTTCAATGTGCACAAGGGACACTTCCTAAAAGCAGCTCCAGTATCCTCCATACATGTGTAAATTAATTTGTTTTTTCAGTAAAACCAGGAAGAGTTTGCACTGTTTTGGGGAGGGATTTATTCAAATATACAAAAAAAAAAAAAATAGAAGTTTGCTGTTTGAAGTATATTACTGTGAGCAGAAGTTTACCTGGAGCAGGATCCATGAACCTTGGGGGATTTTAGGCAGGTCAGATTTCAGAGAACCAGACAGAGCAGCAGGATCATGTTTGGTGCTTACATGGAGGCGTCTTGGTTCCCATCTTTGAAACTGGGAATGTAGGCAGCCACTGCCAGAGTCTGGGAAGTCCTGGATCCCTGAAGTGCCTGGCAGGGACCCAGACACCTGTGAAGGTGGGAGGTGGAGGAAGTGCTCACTGGGAAATAAGGTCAGGCTTGGTATCTTACCTAACAGCTCAGCAACACTAGTTCATGTTTTTTGATTGCAAAAGAGCCCTTGACTAATTTGATCTGTGTGATGGGACAAGAAATAAGCCAGGGCTGGGGTAATTTTAGATTTTACCAAGGAAGACCTAGTTACAGAACTGGAAAGACTGGAAAAAGAAAATGGGTGGAAAAGCAATATTTCTAGATTGCTTAGCTAAAGAATAGTCTTAGTGCAATTGGATAACAGTTACAGGTGGAATTCAGTACATGAAAAGAAATACAGTTCTGGCTGATGACCAAGAAATGTTCTTCAGAGTCTCATAAAAGCAAGGTAAAAATAGGATTGTTAGAAGAGAATTTGATCTCAAAAATATTGGAAAGTATTTTTCTAGTAGAACACCTAAAGGAAAATGAAAAGAGAAGCTACCCAGGGACTTGCTGTGTTGAGGCCTTTATGCAAACAGATAGTAGAGTTATCACTTCTTTACTAGAAGAATTATGTAAATTCCTTGTAGATAGTTTTTATTTGTATCTGAAGGAGGAAGTCAAGTTCAAGACATTGAAATGTAATGCAAAAAGGCAAATTGAAAGATAGACACATAAACCAGAAATCCAAAAGATTCTCATAGTATGTTTTGATGAATTCTAAATATGAAAGATTTATCTTTTAATATGCCTCTGGGTACTTTCAGCCATCCCCAGATCTGCTTACCAAGGCTGTGACATTTTCCAAATGACCTCTCTACTTTTAGTAATCTTAAATCCTGTTCAAAAACATGTTATTGTTATGTCTGAATATTAAGTTTTAAGCAAGGTAATGGATTACATTTTGAAGAGCTGCATGATCACTCAGTTTATCTGTGCTAGTTAAACCTTGATTTTTACCTTGGCTGGATTAGTTTCAAACTGACAAAACAGCTCTTGCTTGAGCTGGCAGAGGGTCTCAGTCTTGCAAGCAATGCAAAGTCACAGCCAGTTGGAAGGTGTCTCAGCTTCAGTGTGTGAAAAACCCTGTTCACTGTCCTGGTAAAATTTAGAAGGTTTAATAAAAAGACAATAGGAGAAAAACATAAAGCAAAAGGGTTACATATGGCCGGGTGCCTTGGGTTCCTACCAAGGAGCAACACTCTAACTTAACTTCTTTAAATGCATAGACATGTTGTATATTCATAAACCCTCGTGCATCATTCAAAACATTCTTTTGGGTCCCCCCCACCCTCCTTTTTGTAAATCTTGTATTCCTTATTGCAGTCAATCTCCTGGTGTCCATTGGTCTGGTTTTACTGGTTCTGATAGAGGGCAATCGAAACCTATTCCTTAAGGCTCGGCCGCTTCTCCTCCAAAAATGCAAGGAATCTTCCTGCTTAACCTTCACTGCTCCTTGAATTAGTTCCATGAACAGAAAAGTCCCTTATCCCCTTTTTGTTCTACATGACCATTTTACCCAACATACATATATATATATATATATATAGCATTTATTTTGATACTTGCGAAAAGCCAGCAACTTAATATGCACGTATAACAAGTGTCAGTGTTGCAGGTGCTTTATATCCCTTTATTTCACACTTCCTCCCAGTTCAACCCAAAAACTTACACCTTCACAAGGTAACACTGTAATGAGGTACTTCTGGTTCTGAGCATTTATAAAAGTGTCAGCTCTCCAGCCAGGGCAGTGACTATAACTCGCTTTTATAAACCTGGGCCTGTAAGCATGAGGGGACACAAGAGCTGCCTGGTGGCCACGTTGCCATCAGCAGTGGGGGCAAGAACAGGGCCCAGCACTCCTGCTCCAGGTTCTGCTGCAAACTTCTGCAGCCTGTCATTGAGGGGCGATTAGGGGTGGATCAGTTAGAAAAACCCAGCCAAGGAGCAAATTTAAACCAAAATTATGCTATTTCCTGGCAACTAGCAAAGCTAAATTAAGCTGGCCAATTCCTGAGAAAATCACAGCAGGGAAAGCAGAGCAAGCAAACCAGAACTCTGTTTTGCAGTTAGATCCTGTGCTATTTTTAAGTCATCCTGACAGCTTGTTAAATGCCAGTCTGGAGAGCAGCTCGAAGTACTGACTCTCACTTCAGACATTTTCCACGGGAGGCTGTGCCTTGAGAGGATGACTGGCAGCAGAGTGCCCTTTCCATATGGGAGTCAGCCCCTGCAGCAGCCCTGTGTGTCCTTAAACCTCTGCTGTTGGTTCTCCATATGCTCTCAGCACTGCTACACGCTCAAATTATGCTGCATTATTTTGAACGACACATTTTGATGTCTCCAGACCCTGTGTGCTCTCTGTAGAACACTCTTGGCAGTAAATACAAGTTACACAGGCACCCTGAAAGGTCTTGGCTGGCCCTCTGAGGGACTGTTGGGCATCCTTGTGCCCAGTCACTGCCAGTGCAGTAAGAGAATGAGTTATCTGAATATCCAAATATATTTGCAATTCTGAGGGAAAATTAAAAAAAAAAAAAGTTGAAACAGTCTTCCTAACTTCTTGGGTGGGACATGGTATTCACACCCCCTGAGTTGCTGTCACACTGAGGTGCTTGTGTTAGGAGGGGGAGTTACCAGCCCCTGCCACTGGCACATAGTACAGCATGTCTCTTCTCTCCATCCAGGGGTGCACTGCACTGTCTGTAAAACTTTTTATGACAGACTTTGAATAGTCTGGGAATGTCAATGACAGAGCTGGATTGAGAATTCAAGAGGCCATTTACAAAGGATCATAGGAAAGGAGTGTCTTAATTTTCCTCTGTGAAGTTTTGTGGTACTTGCAGCCTCTCGTTTTCTATTAGTGACTTGTTCTGCAGAGCGAAGCAAAGCTTTCTTGTACTTAATTCAGAGCAGCATCACTGATGCCTTGCAAATCTGGTAAGAATTGAGTACAGGAGCACAGAGCCCCAAGCATGATAATTCTGTAGATTTCTTTTCCACATTGAAAATTTTGTAGTATCAGAAGTTACATTTGGATAACAGAATCCTACCACAATATATTTTAATATGGTGTAAGCGAAATCACATAGCAATCAATTTCTTTTTGGATGCAGAAACCTTTTGATAAATCTACTTTTTTCCGTAGTCCTTCTTTAGGCAGTATTTTAGTCCCATGGGAGCTCCATTACAAACCTCTGAGCATTTACACTCTCAGAGTGGTGACAGCAGTGCCCAGGAAGGATGGCTGGAGCAGGGGGACAGCAGAGGGAACCTGTGCCACCAGGCAGCAGGGGAGGGCACTGGGACCAGTTAGTGCCTGATCTCCAGCCATCAGTGCAAACATCAGTGTGCCAGGAGACAGAACTGAGGGGGAGTTCATTGCTTTGTGCAGTTTTCCTCATAAGCAAGGACTCTGCATGGCTTTTAGGATGATATTAATTGGTTTGTACTTAACATACAAATTAGTTTTTAAACAACATTATGATGGTGACTTGCCTCATCAAGGCATGTTAAAAGGAGACTAATATGCTGAGTGGTTTGAATAATCTTATTCTTGTTTATTTTTGCTGTACTTCGTAATATAAAGGAAACAAATTGATAGACATTCCCTGATTGGTACTTTCTGTTTAAATGGAAAGTGGATGATTAATTGTTGGTAGGTGACTTTTTTAGCATGATCTCTCACTTTATCCAAATATGCAGTTGCAATCAAACTAATTGATTAGTTAAAGTGTTATTTGCAAATGCACCTGAAAGGATCTTGGTGCTTGAGACAACTCAGTAAAAAATTCCATGTTGGCAAATAGACTGATACACTGGCTGTTCAATGGATGGTCTTGATAATGTCCTTCTTACATTTATCCCTTTCTAATCCTTTAATGTTTGTCAAATTTAATGTTTTCTAGTGAAAAAAACATATAAAAGTATAAATATTTTATACTCAAAATATAAATATATATATATATTTAGTGAGCAACTTGAACATCAAATGTGAAGTCATATTGTCTCCAAAAGGCACCAACAAACTTCTGAGAGGATAAAAATGCCCTGAGAGTCCAGTGCTAAAAGTCCATACCTAATTTTATGTGCTTAAACTCTGTCTGTGTGGTGTCAGCATAACCAATGCCTACAGAGCAGCCAGGCAGCTCTGATTTGCTTTTTACTCCCACTTTGTTGAGCTAGAGGTTTTTTATTATGCATTTAATGACAGCTGTGCTCTGATTGCTAAAATTGATGTCTATTTATGGTGCCATTATTAGCATCCAAGTACATGTTGTTATTGTGTTGTTTTTAACATCCTGAAGTCGTGCAGCTGAAGGTTTCCATTTCACACACTTGGGTGCACAGTATGCAGTACAGGATAGGATAATGAAACTCCATCTTCCCACTTTTATTGGCCTAATCATCTGTGCCTCTTTATTAGTTTATTAAAACATTCCTTCCCTCCCAGCCTATCAAAATGATACTGTCTAATGCACTGAGTTACCTTTACTTTAGTGCCAGTGAGTGTGAGGTGCTTTGGGTTTTTTAAAAATGAAATCTTTGCATTTTGGGAACTTCATTTTCCTAATCAAATTCCATCATTTATGACTCACTAACTCCTGATGCCAGTGTGTTGAAGTGGATCCTTTCCCATTACATGATACCTACATGGTTAACCAAAACTCAGACCTGAATCAGATTTTATCTTCTTTGCTATAGCTCTTAAGTTCAATCCTTACCCAGGACTGCTTTTAATTTGCACTTAGAGCATCACAGATCCTCTCCTGCAGTCTGCTACATCCTAGATCCCTTACATTGGTAAAACCATGGAGAAGGGATTGGCATCAAAGAAAGAAAATAATTTCATACTTTCCTACATTGAAAGGCAGTTTAAATACACATCAGGTTGAAGTTTCTTTCCCAAAAATGCATTACCCCAGGGCAGGAAAGTTCAGAGACCCACCAGCAGCCAGTACCTTGCTCCCTCTGTAGAGGAAACTTCACCTTTTAGCAGTTATGTTTGCAAGAGGCACTAACACGACATTATTCTACTCTTATTTGAAATCCTGAAATGTTGTGTTAGAGAGATACTACTATTGTGTTAGAAATGTTTCCAGTAATAATAGCTCAATATTTTTACTGGCATCTGTGAATAGGTGTCATATTCATTGTTTTCTTATTTTTTCCATTACTGCTACATTGTTTTCTCTAAACAGTTCCAGGGGCATAGGAGTTGTGTTTTGAGAAAAACACTTCATTGTGGGTTTTGCAGTGCTGAGCCTGAATTGGTCCTTTTCTGGAGTCACAGGAGTGCATTTCTTGGTGTTCATGTCCTGGCTGGCCCCTAAAAAAGAGCTTCTAAAGTACACACATTGCCAGGAGAGTTTTCACATTTACCCTTGCACACACACACAGAATTTGGGAGTAGATTCCCAAGTGGTTGCATCAAAATCTTTTTAAGTACTCAGATATGAGTATGCTTTGCATAATAATTATATATAGATGTAATTGCTGAAGACTTGAAAATATGAATGTCTCAATAGATGATTCAGTTAATTCACGGTAAGTGCAATAACAGTCCCTGCTGTGTTTCACATCCACCTCCCTGCAAAATGGATTTTTATATTTAACAAAAAGATACATATTTATGCACAACTCTATTTGTGCTTGTGGAGTAAAAGTAGGAGAAACACTTGAATGGGACAAGTTAATATCTTATTCATAGTTACAGTGAACAGTGGGGGGAAAGTCGATAGGAGTGTGACAAATGATATTGTGAGCTCATGCAACACACTTGCTGTAAATGACTTTTTGAAGAAGGTGATAAAAAAGGAATCTGTTCACGGAATTCAGTATTTTTACAGAAGTTCTTTGTTTCCTTTTTGAAGGCAAAACTTCAGTTTCACTGAATTGTTTCTGCTGGTGTTTGTGAGGCTGTCAGGACCAAAGCAATTCCTGGACAAAAAAGACTGTCTGGCCCAGAAACTTGATCCCTTGATTCATCTTAAACTGTATTTTCTGGTTTGTTCCCATTGCTTTTATCAGTCTCTCAGCAGCACTGTGTAAGGTGTTGGGAAGTACTGCTAGACCAAGACATGGCTCTGAAATGAGCCGTTTGAGTAGCAGAAGATATTTTGTGCTTCTGGAGAACAGCTGGAGAGAAATACAGAGCTTGAGGCATCCCTACTCCTTGAGGAGAGATTTTGCAAACCTGTGGCCTGTGCACATCTTCCTAGTTAGTATTCAAAATATCCCTTAAAAGCAATGCATTTAATAACATAGGATTCAGTGGAAAATGCTGTTTTATTATAATTTTATAGTATGTTTCTATTTTCAAATGTAAAGTAAATGCCAAGAAATGGTATTTTGAGATTGTTTTAAATTCTGAAAATATGAGATTCTACTCCATAAATGCTTTAAAATACTGAAGACTTTAACCTATGAGCTGGCAAAACTATTTTGCAAGGCATTTCTGATTTCTCAATATCATGTGAGTTGAAAGAGGGAAGGACACCTGGGTAATTGTAAAGGTATGTTATACACAGCTTTGTGGGGTAACTGCAGCCTCACCAGTGTTCCTGGAAGTTTAGTGTCTCATTGTGTTAACTACAATGGAATACCTCTTGCAAAACCCGTTACGAATTTCATGAGTAACAATATATAGTGGAAAAAAAAAAGTCATTAAAATCTTTCCAAAATATAAGAAGTGTCACCTGTGTGCACTGTGTTTTTCCCAACTTGGCCTCTTATGTAAAAGAGTGGCAAAATGTCAGCTGGGGGTAAATCTCTGTGCTCAGGCCTGTCACAGGACCAGACACATCTCAGGTGTGAATAGTTGCTTCAAGCACTGTTTTCATTGGGAGTCTTGAAACTTTTCCTCTAAACCTTGGAGTGACCCATTCACAGTGTCCCTGCCCAAATCCAAACTGGCTGGCAGGCCAGGGAGAACAAATCTTCTGATCAGTGCTGAATTAAAATTCTTCTGGATAAAAAACTGATACTATTTGTATGTATATTAGTCATTAGCATTTATTAAACAGAACTGTGAAGAGGCATCAGAGGACACATGATCAGTTACTGTACCCTGTGGAAAAGATGGGTGTATAACATTCCCATCCCAGGATTTGATTTTTTTCCTGCAAGCAGAAGAAATAATCTCAGAAGGGAAACTGTTGGCTTGAAAATTCACAACAGCCAAGGTTCAAAGAGGTAAAGGCAAGTTTGTTGCAGGACAGATTTTTTCCTCCTCTTTGGAAAACACAGAACTCATTTGGCTTGGTCCTACTGTATCAGAGCTGTGCACAGAGACAATTGGATATTTGCTTGGCTGCTTTTCTTGTTTCTAGTGGAAATACAAATGAAAACTATAAACCATTAATCTTCAGTTTAGTTTTGCTAATTATTGAGCAGCATTTAAAAACAATTACTTTGCTTCACAGAGAAGTTGTTAGAGGAGAGGGATTTAGCAGCTGCTTCAGCTTGGGATTTGTACAAGAGCAGGCTTATTCCTTAGTTATATGGTAGGAGTTACAAAACAGGTAAATTATTTACTTAGGCCTTCTATTTAAAGCTCAGCTGCAGCGTGGCTCTTCCTCAAACACAGTTCTGGGGATGACCAGCCCCTCTTGGTTGCTAGGAGATGCTTGAATCCCAGTACTGCCAGCATGCTGCTGGCACCCAAACACTTTAATGCTTCCTCCGTTTCTGGAATGCTCCAATGTGCAGCAAAAACAGTGAAATCACTGCTAGGGCAAGAGAGAGAGAAGTAATGGTGCTGAAATTGCGAGGGTTTTTAAAGAATGAGCAAAGTCATTGCCTCTTTCAGCATTTAAAGATGTGTTTTACTCAAAGTTATCCAGTGAGGTACTGCAGTTCTTCCATGTTGAGCTTCCAGAGATTTTATTCCCTTTGGGACATTGATTTGGTCCTCATAGTGAGGAGGAGCCCTCACCAAGCCATTACAGCTTGGTGATGCTGCTCAGGTGCTGCTCAGGGGCTCCTGTGGGCCCAGGCAGGCTCCTGGCCTCCCCCACACATCACAGGCTTCCTGCAAGATAAAATGCAGCTCATGCTGTTCGTGGTTTTGGATCAGAAGAGTCTAAGGTCTTGATGTGCCCGACAGCTCACCAGTCTCTGGCCTCAGCTGCTTCCATTCACCCCCAGCACTCACAAGAAAGATGTAAAGCTAAATAAAGATATGTAATAAATAGGAGCTGACTAATTTATTCACTCAATAAAACATCAATAGCCTAAAGTTAACCGAGCAAAACCAGGCTCACACTAAAATGCTAAATTAATACCTCCCTGCTGCACAGAATCCATTGCTCAAGTGCATTTTGCAGAAGTCGAAAAAAGCGACATTAAGTGTAGACATGTTTTAAGGATTATTAGAAAGGGCATTCCATGTGAGTAATTCAGTTTTCTGTTACTTTTAGCCTTATATTTAGAATAATTTAAAATAAATTGTATTGGCAACTCCTGAACAGAACTGCCTAGTCACAGCTATCTATATAGATGTTAAAACCCAAGAGTTTCGATCCCTTTTTTCACCAGCTAACCAACTGCTGGAAATTTTTCGCCATCTGGTATTTATTACCTCCTTCTCTCTACTGTGTTGCTCCTAGCTTTCAGCCCTAGCTCCCAGCAGCTCTGTGACAGTGCTGCAGTTTGTCTTGCTCCAGTACCTGCAGGTCTGGGATGCCCTCATGCTCCCCATCTCCCTGGCATGGCATGGAGAGCAAGCACAGCACAGGGCACCTTCCAACAAACCCAAGCAGCTTCCAGAGCCCCCTGACCCATCACAGAGAGTTCTGTGCATGAAGAGAGTACAGGATTCAGTTTACCTTCTGAAAGTAGGACTTGATCTCAAGTTGAAATGATTTGCATCTAGACTCTGTCCCCCTCTTTGCCAGGAGCAGTGTCACACTCTGCAGGCAGCCCTGTGGTGTCACAGAGCAGCTGAGGGCTGGTTCTGACCTCTTTGCACTCCTTGAAGGAAGAGTTACCCTATTCTCTATGTGATAATGCCTGTTTGCCACTCAGGCTCTTGGTAGCTCGTCCTTTATCTCTGTAGGATGGCTAGACCCCCTTATCAGCGAATGCTCATCACCCTGATGTGGCTTTCTGGAGGCAAAATTTACTGCTACAAATCCCAGAATGCCTATTAAAAGGGCAAGCAATGTTGTCTGTACCTCTTGATGGCCTGAAAAACGAGAGAATCTCAAATAATAGCTAAAAATAGGGAGGGTCAGAAATTAAATAACTGAGGAGTGAAGTGAATTTTAAAATGTGAATGTTCAATGGGCAACACAGCAGAGAAGGGGATGACAAAACCTACCCCCATCCCTGAGGCTGAAGTAGTTCTGAGCTGACCATGATTCCTGTCCTGTGCCTGCAGATCTCAGCTGTGTGGCCTTTGCAAGCTGATAAATGGCTCTTTGTAGCCTTGTACTATTTTTATTGCTTGCAACATTTGTTTTAGCCACAACAGAGAAGCATCCCTCTAAAAGTAAAACGCTGACACGTGTGAAGAAAACCCACAATCCATAACATCATTTAGCAGAAAGAGATTTTTATGTTGTTTTCTAGCTTCCATCTCTGTAATGCATTTTAGTGATGGATGATGTTGTGAAGGATCCTGCCCAGCTCCTGATGCTCTGCAATCCACAAGTGGTGCAGCTGGAGTGGGACTGAATTCACCTGCAGTAGCAGAGTGGCTCCCCTGGGCTGTTTCTTCCCAGCACTGCTGTTCAATCCTGACTCCTGTCTGCACAGGGCAGAGGCAGGGAAAGTAGAACTGATGTTTTCCTCTGTGTAGTGGATCCTCTTACAGGATAGGGGTGTTAAACACGCTCCTGTAGTGTGCACCTTGGATTTCAATATAATAATTCTTGTCTAGACTATTTCTCTAAGCTTTGTGTAAATTGCTAATGTCATTTTACTTATAAATTATAAATGTTTCTGCAATATGCCAGGTAATTTAATACTCCCTAGAAATTAAGCCATTAATCCAATCTCCATCAGACATTTTTGTGCTTTTTCCTATAATAATGCACAAGAAAGGGTCTCCTAAAAGCCAACAAAATACTACATTGCCCTTTTTCAAATCTCTCCTTGACTTTTGCTCTTAGTGCACTGCCAATAAAATATTCAGCAACAGCTTGGCAGCTACTCTTCTCTAACCACTGCTTATTGCATTAGTCACAATTATCTCTCTTTATATCCTCCTGCTGTTATTCCAACTCTTGTGGCCTTTTCCAGTTGTGCAAATACATATTCATGTTCTTGAATTCATGAATAGGATGAATAATCGCTTTGGAGTCTTTGGAACAACCTACCTCCTTCAAGATAAGGATGTGAACAAGTGTTCAATCACAGCTTTAAATTGTAAAGTCTTTGGAGCAGGAATTGGTTTCTGGTAGGTCTGTATAATGCATTTTGTACTAGAGGACCATAACTGGACTTCTGTCCTACTGTGAATAAAATGCACAGGTTTAAAGGTTTAAAGCTCTTTATAATATAGCCCAGTAAATATGAAGGTGGTACTTTTGAAACCAGTAATTAATCACAGCAAAATAATTGCCAGCTAAGGCGAAGTGATAACTTCTGAGGAAGTAATCAGGAATTAAAGCCAGCTATGATGGTGGTATTTAGTAAAAATTACGAAGTGATCCCTCTGCACTTGGAGAGACAAATCCCGCTCCTGGAGAGGAGCCAGGGCTCTGGAGAGGAACCACCAGCCTGGTTCCTTCTTGCATGCAGAGGTGTGCTTGGAGGGCAGGAGTCCCCAGCAGTGAACTCCTCGCCTGCAGGGTCTCTCAGATCTTTGGACAAGTGATCTCACTGAGCTGGGTGTCCTTGCCACAGGGGCCAATGCCAGCTCCTTTTCCAGCGGGCTGGAAGCATGGTGGGATGGGAGAGGGGATGCTGCTGCTGCACAGCCTCCACTAAGAGGATTTGTTCTCTGCATTCTTAGCTTTCCCCCAGTGTTTCATGGATGGTTTTCCCATTTCATCTTCCCTGCAGCCCGAGTGGTGCTGTGGGCCCCTGCTTGCACACAGCTCTGGCAACGTCTTGCTGGGGTGTGTAAGTGAATTCTTCACAGGAATTGCCCATATGGATCACCTCAGGAGATGGGCAGGGAAGGGTGACAAACTCACAGGCAGTTACTCACTTGCTCCTGATGTATGATTTTGCTCCCTGCAGCTGCATTCCTGTGAGGAGCAATGGCAATGCCACATTCTCAGCCTCACCACTGTCCTTGGTGCCTGTGACCCACAAAAGGAGCTCACAGATCAGTGACTGGCTGTCAGGTTATAAGGACAGTACTTCTGTATGAAAGCCTGATATTGCCAAATCTTTCTGGGGTTAAATCTAAGCTTACACAGTCAGTGGAAGACTCTTATTGATTTTAGTGGACTTTGGATTCTTAGCTGTATAGTTACAAGGCAGTAAGTGCCTGGAAAGACAGGCTTTAGAACACCAAGGTATTGGAAGTATTGAGCTTCAAATGGAAGATGTGTCTTCAGATGAACTGCTGAGCAGAGGGAACTGTGGTCAGTAATGGGAATGTGCACGTTGCTTCACACCAGATATGTTTGAAACAGCCCTCACAACATTTTGGTGAGCAATTAAATGCCCTCACATTAGTGGAAATTGGGATGCTTTCTTCCCAATGATGATTTACTGCATGAAAAAAATGAGGTGTAGGAAAGTTTTGGATTGCAGCCCACAGGGTGGAAGTGAATGATCACAGTACTCGAGCCATCCTTCACTGTGCTGTCATCTGCATCTATTGGAAAGTTGGAGGTTGTAAGCAGCAGCTGTCCAGGGAGACAAATCAGTTGAAAAAAATTATGTCTTACAGCTTTCCAGATAGTGGCCCTAGGAAGATAATCAATTATAAAATCAATGTAATACATGGAACTTGGGATCTCATTCTGAGCATGCTGGGCTTTGAAAGATTCTGGCTGTGTTGGAAAATGTGAATGCTGCAGGAGTCATCCTCCTTTCTTTATAAAAGATGATTTTATAAGCTGAAACAATCCTAATTCACACATGCCAGCACCTTGTCCTTCTCTGAGCACACTGGCTGCAGGTTTTCAGTGTTCCCCTTGTACAGTTCTTTTAACACAGTGTGAAGTATGTGCAGATATTGTGATACTGCATCAGAAGGAACCGGTTTAGGGACTGGATACAGCATCCCTGAGTGTTTAACACAGAAATCTTGATTGCAGTAAAGTCAAGGCAAAACTCCCCTTGGCTTTGGAGGGGCTATGTGTTCTTCCTACCTTCTCTTTTAGAGCTACCTTTTTTTTTCTTACCTGGACTTTTAAATATGCTATTTGACTATTAGAACAGTCTTTCTTACCTTTCAAAGTATGTAACAATTGTGTCAGCACAATGGCCTCTTCCCAGATGTACCTATTAAGTGTTTCCTAATCAGACTGTTGTACCTGCTGTAGGAGAGAAAAAGAAAGACAAATTGAGTGGCCCATCGCTAAAAACAAAGCTGGTGGCAGAGCTGGGAAGTGAACCAAGGCACTGAGTGCTGACCATGGGGCAGCCCTTCCTGAGTTGCTGGTTTTTTTGCCTTTCTGTGCTGTTTTTATTTTCAAAAATGCAGACAGAAACAGGATTATAAATGTAATTAAAAGTCCTTAGGATTTGTGTCCCTCACTGTCTTGAGCACTTTTCTAAAAGCAAGGTCTCTTCTTCTAAAGCAAGAAAGTAGCTAATGGAAATTTGATGTCTGTTTTCAGGTATGTGCCTAAGAACATTTTAAAGTTTAATGTTCAGGAATACAATGTAACCGCACTGCAAAAATCAATATTCTTAAATATTCCATTTGAGAACCCCAAAACAGAATATATGATATCTATTAGGTTTCTCTGAATTCTTTTCTACTGAGTTCATAAATGGCATAAAAAGATGCCATTGCTAGAAAGTAAATGAATTCTGTTTCTGGGAAGATGATTTACAGCTTCCTATCAAAAGAATTGTGCATGACATCTGTTGAATTTTGCTGCCCATTTTCTCCAAATACAGAGAGCAGCTAGAGATTGCTTTGCATTAGGGATAGTTTTTGACCCTGGACAGCCCAGCAAAATAGTAAAGTTTGTAATTTGGCTATTAGTATGTTATTAATTAAGTAATATAGCTAGAAGCAGAAATAACTAAATGCAAAGTACAACATGCAATATGTAAAATGAATTGTGACTCTTCTGCAACTCTGAGTGAGCTCAGTTCAGATGCTGGCTGTGTCTGCACATCATTCAGTGTCTGCTGTGGAGGGGAGGGCTGTGTGTGACAGCTCCAAGCTTCCAGCAGTGCTGGAATATTGTTAACATTCATGTCACACTCCTTTTCTGTACCACAGGGATAAATTCTTTCCATTGGTGTTGGCATTTTGCTCATCAAAGCCACAGATACAGGACTATGATCTTTTTCTCCAGATGCAGGGGAGTCTCTTCAGTTAGAGACTTGTGCTGGAAGCTCTGCAATAGTCCCTCCTGGGGAGGGCAGGAGTGGGGGCACTTCTGAAGTGGCCCAGCTGAAATGGAGTGTTTGCACCCAGGGCAGTGTGGGCACTGCTCCTGCCCTGTGCCTCCAGAGCCTGGAGTCTGAGGAGAGGAGAGGAGAGGAGAG
>VXBQ01002372.1:347187-359021 GCA_013400175.1 Phainopepla nitens
GAGGAGAGGAGGAGGAGAGGAGGAGGAGGAGAGGAGCAAATCCCCAGCAGGTCTGGGTGCAGGCACTCCTCCTGGGTGCTGCATCTGTTATTTAGTGCAGGGACCTGAGCTTGGATCGGGGTGGGATGCTCAGTGCAGGACACCAGACAGGCTGGGATGAATGCAAAAATGGGAGTGAGTTTTCTGGTGTTCTACACCCATTCCCACAAACCAACTTGGCATAAACTAGGGAGCATGAATTTGTTGAACTTTATAGATTTTTTCCCTGTTTTATTTGCGTATAAATCTTGATTTCTATCACAGACAGGGAGCACTTCACCAGCCATTCTAAGCCAATATATGGGCCCACTGTGAATGCTGTGGCTTGCTCAGTACTTTAAGGACATGCTGAGCTTTGTAAAGAAAACATTAATAAAAAAGAGCTTATAAGAGGCATAAAGTTCAAACAAACTGTGCTTTCTTGTTTACAAGATTTGTGTTCTTTTTATTTCTTTGACACGCATTTTACCAAAACTTTCATCAATTTATTAAAACTTCCATAATTTTATTCTCTTTTCAATTACTTGTTACTTAATCTCAAGAACCATGATAATACATCTCCAAGAGATTATGAAAACTCTTCCTTGTTGGTGTGAGGAGTTTGGAAGCTGGTAATGGCTGTGGGTTTCTCTCCTACCTGGCAGCTCTCCTAGGGCATGCTGCCAGAGCAAGGCTGATGGAGTTACATGATCATCAATGCCCATTTCACTAATTTAGGGCCATGTGAAATCTTTGTGTTCCATGCAAATTTCATTCCAGGGTGCTGTTTGCTCCAGAAGGTAAGAGACACACTCTGCTCTTGCTCTTTAGCAGTTTCCAGAAATTTAAGATGAATTTCATCTAACTTGAGGTCCATATGTTCATTGTATCGTGATCAATGATAAATAGCATTGAGTCATGACTGGTATTTTGAACATATGACATTCCTCAATGTATTATTTTGGACACTCTTACTCCTGGCACATGGAGCAGTTTTGATTTAAGCTGAACTACATCACTCACCAAAATTAGGTGGTTATTGCTAGAGGAAGAAATTCCTTCTCCTTCCCCTAGAAGTCAGCAGGGTATGCCAGCATATATTTTTACAATATTGATTTTATAAGAACAGTTTCTCACTTTTACTCATTTGAGAATTGAATTAGTTTTTGCTGCTGCTTCACTGACTTCACAGAACATTTCCCCACAATCATTTAACATGCTATTAAATTCTAGACTATGTTGTCAGTACATCTGATAATTTGATTTTGAATGATGTCTGTGTCATTACTAAGTATTTTAGTCAGCAACAACAATGTTGGTAATATGTAGTGATGCTTTTAACAATGAGCTCAAAAAGAGATGCGGAAGCCCTGGTATAAAGCTGGCAGAGACCAGAATGGATGACTCCTGAAGCCATTATCTTCCAACAGCTTCTGAGGTTCAATTCACTTAGACTTGCTGCTTTCGCATTTTCATCAGCTTCTTCAGTTTCTTCTATTTAGTCAAAACTGCAAAATTTGATTTCATAAAGCTATTTTTAAACAGTTTGGAGCTTCCAATCTACAAAACACGAAGTACTCTGAGGATTGCACTTCTCTCTAAATACCTTTATGTTGCATGTTGTTATTCAGGGGCTATCAAAGCCAGAGGAAACCTAACAGATTATTAACTGTGGCCAGCTATTGATTCTCCAATTCTGGGCCTTGTTGCACAGTGCAGCTCATTCCACTGGAAATGAATCCTATTGAAGCTGTGCCTGTTGGAAAGTACCAAACATGAGAAATATTTGGTGTGATCAAGCACCACATTTGACAGAGAAGTTATCTTGGCTTAAGCAATTGATCACGGGGAAGATTTGTACAAAAGCGAAGAAAAAGGAAAATCCTGGTTGCTCAACAATGCAGATTTATCTTGAAAACCTAACTTTATCCCATAAACGCTCATCTTAAGGCTAAATGTGTTTATGTCTGAGGCCCCATGTTGCCAGTCTGTTGACAGCAGAAATGGTTTAGGGGTTGTCCATCCCAATCCAAGAGCTCTGTGGTGGCCTCCTCTTCATCCTCTCCCACCAGAGAGCTGGTCTCTGTGCACATCTGTATGGTTGTGCTTTAACACAGAGCTGTGATGTGATGTGATCTAATTAAATACAATAAAAACCCAGTACCAATGACTGGGAGCCAATGTGGCTTAAATTCACCTTTTCAGGTTCTGGAGGTGCCCAGACCCTGATGTGGCTGCCCATAAAATCTGGCACAAGCTCATACACCAATTGCTGACCAGTCCCACAGTGGGTACTTTGTCTAGCTGCAGTCAGCAGACAGAAAATGCATGGGCTGTTCCAATTACTGCCTCTTGCTCTGCTGGCTTTGCCATTTATGCAGAGGTTCACTGAGAAAGCTGAAGGTCTCTGTTGGCTGGGTCTGCATGGCTTGTCTGGAGCTTTCTGGGTGCTGTGGCAATGCAGCTTGCATTGATGATCCTGCAATGATGATCCTGCATCAATAATCCTGCAGTGATGATCCTGCATTGATGATCCTGCATTGATGATGCTGCATTGATGATCCTGCAGTGACGATCCTGCATTGATGACCCTGCATTGATGATTCTGCAATGATAATCCTGCATTCATAATCCTGCATTGATGATCCTGCAATNAGTTATCCTGTCCCACAGGATGGCTCAGTGCAGCCAGGCGCTAAAGGCAAGCAGTGTTGGGGCCATTACAGTGAGGGTGTCACCACACTGAGGTGACAAGGCACAGGGGCACGGTGTCCTGGCCGCCGCTGGTCACTCTGTGCTGCTGCTGAGGACACAGCAAGTGCTCTCCAGTCCAGGATCCTGGTGAGGGCACAGCTCTGACGAGCGCTCACCTGGACACGCTCCGGCCCTGCTGAAGGCACGGGGACACCGAGCAGCCAGTGCCATCCCCACCATTTGATCCTCAGGCCCGGGATCACTTCCTTGCACTTTCATTAGCAGGACAAACAGCTGAGGGAGACTGTATCGCCTTGCTTTGCCTTCTCGTGGGGTTTTGGGGTTGGTTTGATTGTTTTTCTGAGGATGGGAGAAGTGATATGCCATGATTAGTAGAAAAGCTCTCAATTTGCTGCTTATTGGGTTTTGTGTATTTTTGGTTTCTCCCTAAAATTCTTGTCCTAGAGAACTCTCCTGTGGCTTGTGAATGCTTTGCTTTGCGAACATTTAATCCAGTGTGGGCTTCAGCAGTAATTAGTAACATGGATATTTATGGAGACATTCTAACCTGCTTTGTTCATGAATATTTCACCGTGGTGGAAATTTCACACCCAATAAATCACTAATGAAAATGTCATTTCCCAGCTGCATTTACCTGATGTGCTGTTAATCTTGCTGTACCCATTGGAGGCAGAATTACTGCCAGATTTGCAACACAGAGAGGAACTGATTTTTAATTAGTGACCCCAATAGTGTAGGTTAAAAATTATTTTTTTAATGGTGATTTAATGGCCCTTTTCATATAATGGCATCAGCTTCAATGCCTGTACTGATGTTTTCTAGGCTGCCATTCAAGCAGGTATTTTGAAGAACAACATAACAACTGTTGGGATTGAAGGGATCAAGAAGAGCAGTGGTGTGAGGAAGGTGGCTCTGAAAGCAAAAAGTGTGAGAGAAACCCATGAAACCCAGTACCCTCTGCACTGACAAATCTCACAAGCCAAAAGTGTCAGTCTACTTGCCTTTGGTCTCTTCCCAATGTGGTCCTGAACTCGACTCTTGGATGACATTTCATGAAGGAAATTATTACAAGATAGATTGTCATGTTTGGAAAGATAAATTATTTTGCCTGATTGATGGTTTTATCCATTTTCCTAAAGTCATTTATATCATGGCCAGCATTCCTGTGGACAGACATCTCTAATTTAAGGGAAAGCAGAATGGCACAGCACAAAAAGAGTATGGCTTCCCCGAGATTGTTGCTAGAGGTTAATTGATTAAATGAAGAATGTTAATGAAAAATTAGAATAGGATGATCACTGTTAAAAATGATAATGAAAAAGGGTATGAGTCATGCCATAAGAGGGAGATATAGCATTTTCCTTTCCTGGAAGTCAGGCTCTCTAGCTGCATTTTATTATCCTGCATATTACTGACTGCAGATGCCTGCAATAAAAAAAAAAAATTATTACGCACTGGTCAGCGTCAGTGAAGATGTCAGCTCATTAGATTCTGTCAAAATCTGGATTTGCAGAAATCAGGCCCTGCTTGTGAGCTTGTAGGTGTGTGTGCCCCTGTACAGACAGGTGTTCCTCTGTGTAACTATCACAGGGAATCTGCAGAGAGGCTGTGGCTGGGGGACACCACCACCACCACCTCAGGATTCTCACCTGGATTCTGGATGCTGCATAAGGCTTGTCTGCATCTCTGTTGATGAAGCTCTTGACAAGGCCATATATTTTTCATGTGTCTCCTGCTGTGACTTTTCCTTCACAATGATAACCCAGTCATCTGTGGGCTAAATTAGGAGCTCTATCTTGACTGTTGAACACACAAGTTGAGGAAATGCCCAATATGTCAGAAGTAAGACCTTTTTTTATAACTGTTGCTAAAAATATGAATTTAAAAGCTTGAGCCACTCAGAGTCCACCAAAATCAAGCCCAGTTTTTCTATTCACATTGCTAGGTTTTGGAGCAAAGCTTAATTCATGAATTTAGAGCACTCATTGTCTTTCATGACTAACAACGGCATCATGCTGGAGACCATGGAGCTGTGACATGACTAAACACTCCTCTCCCAGACTGCAGGCTCTTTTATATTTTATAGAGGCTCATAACTGTGACATTATTCACTGCCTTGAGACAACTCCTCTCTGAGGGGCTTTGAATCAAAACTCCAAAAGCAACTGTCTCTCACAGGAGTTGTCCTTGCCTTCAGCAGAAGAAACACAGGGCACTCTGAGGAGAGAAGGCAAGTGTCTCCTTGAGAAACAGATTAACCATGAGTCACTATTGATTTCTTGAAGTGGGTGTAGGGTGGGGCTGTGGGTAAGCTCTCTCAGATGGAAAGCACCAAGTAAGAAAAGCAGCCTTCTCTTTACATCAAATCATGCTACAGGGAGTCGTAGGGTAACATGAAAATGATACAGTGCCTCTTTGAGGGCTTGTTCATCTGTATTCTGTCTTAATGTGCATTTGCACCGTGTTTTGGTGTTTGTAAAAGCAGTGTTGATTTGGGACTATGTGCTTTCACGTGCCCATGCTCCCAGGCTGGTGGGACAAACCCACCAGTTCCTTTCTGCTTCCCAGAGATTTGAGGGGCAGCCCTGCTGTACTTCTGCTTTTAGGCCACTTATTTCTTTTTTCTTTTTTATTTTTTTTAAACTAGAGTTAACTCTACTGTGTTGGTGCAGTTTGCCAGCAGATTTGTTCCCCCTGTGCTGATGAGAGAGCTCCAAGCAGCCTGTCCATGAACTCAGCTGAGCCAACTCTGCAGGGCAAGTGGAGTTTACAGGAATGGATCCCCAAGCTCATATTGTCAAAGGCTTTGACAAAATGGCAGATGAAATTCATTGTTGACAAATGTGCAGTGATGCACATGGGAGGAAAAACACACTCGGTGATGGTCTCTGAACTAGCTATTAACTCCAAGATGTCTTTCCTGAGTGGTTTTATAGGACTATCCATTATATTGTCAATTCAGCAGCAAAGCAAAACTAAACAAACCAAAACTCCAGTCAGAATGGGAGTAATTACTAGGAGAAGACTGGAGAAAAAAACAGAAAGCCTTGCTGTGCAGCTGTATGGATCTGTTGTGTGCCCACATTTTAAACACTTTATCCAGTTTTGATATCCTTCAGACCTCTCCCTCCCATTTCAAAAAGGGATGACACAGCTCGGAACAAGCCACCTTCAGGTAAGATGGTCTCATGTAAGATTAAGATCAACTAAAAGGACATGCTTCTTCACAGAGCTTTTCTGAGCTGTGAAACAGTGCCATTTATTGTTGTGGAGATGGAAGGAGCAGGTAGGTGAATTCTCAGAGCAGCGAGGTACATTCATGGAAGAGGTCTGTGTGCATTACCTGAGGCTCTGCAAGGATCTGAGCTGCTGGCCAGTCACGAGGTACAGCAGGGAGCTATCACTCCCTGTGGGGGATATATCAGGCACTCTGCCCTTGGCAGCTAGACACAGGAACCTCGGCCTTTGAATGATCCCATACAACTTCTCTTTTGTCCCTGTCAAGTCAAAATCCTTACAAGACTCTTGAGCATTGTGGACACAGATTATCTGCAGGAATTCCTAGAAAGAAGTCTCAGTAATGTCATTCATCCAGATTTAAGGAGACTGTGTAGCCTGACATCTGTCAGATACCCTCAGAGCTCAGTACAGGAGCTTATTCTCCAAATATGACTGCTTTTTAAAAGTTGTGAACACAGGGGACTTGGAGCTTAGTGTAATTTGAAGTTTCAGGAAGATATGAATGGTTCCAAGACAATTATTTAAAAAGACTGTTCCATTGGAAGCAAGCTGGCTTGCTGCTTCACCTTTCCATGCTGTGAGCTCTCAGCAGTTACTGGTGGAGTATTAATTTTTTATTATGAAATGTAGTGTCTCATCTTTGATTAATAAATTTTCTCAGGAGAAGAGGTGATGGCCTTTAACTGTCAGGACAAACAAGGAAAGCCTTGAAGCTGAAGATTCTGCGTGTTCACCACCAAAGACACTGCAAGGGCAACTGAGCTCTCAGATCCCTGTAGAGCTGCAGTCAAATTCAAAAGATCTTTTCCTGAAGGCCTGAATCTTTTCAGGGAAAAAAACCCAAACCAACAACCAGAGCACTCTGCTTGTGAAGATTCCTCTGGGATACTCACCTGTCTTGGCTTTGCACTGAAATTTCCAGAAGGAAACAAAACAAACACATCACCTAGTTTGAACTGAAATAGTTGCCTAACTCTCATCTTCAAAACTTTCTACTCTAAAACCACAGAAAAGAGCTTTTATGAACGTGAAGACTTCTGTCCTCAAAGTTCTACTCACTTCATAGCTGTGTCTGAGCAGCCTGTAGGATGAGATGAGAGCTACCCCTGGCCTGATGGATCCAGGTCATGCTGTCTCCCTGTTTGGGAGCTACCAGCATTTGATCCAGAGGGAACCTGCCCAGGTGGTGGGGCTGGGGGACGTGAGGGGTCTCCCTGACACTGCACATTGCCACGGCTGATGCTCTTCATCTGGGAGAACAGTCAGTTATAGAGAGGGAAGGACTGATCCTAAAATACAGCTTTGCAAATGAAAAGCCTTGAGAGGTCCGTTTAAGTCTTGATTATATCACAAGCTAATACGGATATCCTAGACGGAAATCAGATTTTCTGCCTGCTGAGTTAATGAATTTATTTTTGAAACAGTGTTACTCTTTCAAAGGGCAGGACACTGTTTTTAAAAGCTGTCTTGTATACTAAGAAAAAAACAAAACTGAACCAGGCCTTGAAAATAAACTCATTGGCCAAAGTCAATAATGAACTTAGGATAAAAGGGTTCTTGGCTTGTAAACCAAGAGGGACTTTCCCACATAGCTGTGCAAAGACTTCTCTGAAAAAATGCACAGTTTTATTCTTAACTGAGAACTTGGGTGACAGCAATAGGAAGTGGTTCCACTGCACGAGGTGCTGAGAACAGCACAGAGATTATGATGAATTTTTCCAAGGTATTTTTCATCACACCTCGTTGCAGGTAGACCTCTAAAAGTTCAATGAAACAGCCAGTCACAGTCAGTACTGAGGGAAAAGCAAAATCTTCAGAGAAACAGTCTGAGGTTTAACACTGGGGTCTCCATATTTCAACATCTTTTGGGACTCATTCAGGATCATGCTGTGCCGTGTAAACAGTTAATTCACAGTTCTTATAACATGATTTTTTTGGCCTTGTGTGTCACGTGGGTGAATACAGCCTTTCATATCAAATGTAGTTCATGCAATTCCTGGGAGCCTTCAGTGTGTAAGGGAAAATGTATATAACTTGCCTGATAAAGTCATAAAAGACTAACAAATTGTGAAAAATGATGGGAGGTTCTAAGAGGGAAAGAGCTGAGTGTGTGAAGAATTTTTTACCATAAAAGAATGTCACCTTAGCTCATTTAGGCTTCTCATTTTTGCAGTTTAGTATTTAATGAGAGGGGGGAAAAATCACCCCCCACACATAATGCTTTAGGGAGTTTTTGATAATCTGTGATTGATCCAGACATAAATGGCACATTCCAAAAGCACTGTGTATATTTGAAGCCAAGATTTTATTCTGATCATGGGATTAGCCAAAAAAAAAAAAATTAAGGTTGAAAATTGTGCTTCAGACTCTGCATAGTTCATTAAAATGAATCAAAGGAAGAAGAGCCAAGGGAGCCACAGGAGCCACCAAGGACTGCTCTGTCAGGTCACTGCTGTGGCGCTTATTCGGCTTTGTGCAGTGAAAAATACCTTCAGAGCTGGAACCTCTGAGTGATAACGGATTTGGGCCACAATTTCTCTTCCTATGCTCTTTTCTGATTTATTGATGACTTTGAGGAGGTGACATAAGCTGAATCCTAAAGCATCAGGCTTTTTCACTGGTGTTCTTCTTGAAAAGGAAAGTGGAAGAGAGAGCATAGGGAAGGCAAGCAGGAGGTGGTTTCTTGCTTCCCACTCACCTGTGGGGCTGGGGTCAGAGAAATCCTTTAGGAGATTGAATGCAAGACAGGCAGGTGGTTTTGCTTAAGTGGTTTATAGATATCTAAGCAAGATTCTTATAGAGCTCCATCTCTCTGCACGCTGCAATAGCCCTCTGCCTTCTGAGCATCAGCAGTTGTGCTTTGGCTGCATCCATATCTGAAGCAAAAAACCACAGCTGACTTTGTGCTGGAGAGGGCCAGGAGCACTTCCACAATCTGTCAGGGAGTTGCAAGGCTGAGGGCAACAGCGAGGTCTGCAGGAGCCCCTGTGGACAAATGGGTATTTTATTATACAGGTGACAAAGCTGTTACTGACATATGCAAAGGGATTGGCACACTTTGAAATTTATCTTTTCTAGGCTGCTATGTTCCAGCAGTAGGTAGTCAGAAGGTGAATTTTTGTTCTGCTTGGTCTGGTTTCACTGCCTTAAAGCAGCCTCCAGTTGTCAGAATTTGGAGCTGGTCCCTGGCCCACCCAATGGCTTCAGGAGGCATCAGACCAGTGAAAGCCCTGAACTCTGCTGTGCCTTTTGCAGCACTTTGCCACTGATTTGCTTCTTGCTTCAGCCTCAGGCAGAGATGGCACCACCTCTGTCCTTCTGCAGGCAAATAAGAAGGGTCTTCTGTGCTGGATTTTGTAATGCAGGAGTGGAGGTAAACTGCCCTGAAAATATCTGGTTCATTGTAAATCTCTTCCCAATAGCTCTCTTATGCATTATTTTTAGTACAATTTAGTGTGGTTACCCAACAGACAACAGAATGATGACTTGCTATAGCTAAAACATATATTAGAAAAAAAAATCTTAATCAGTCAGATATAGTCCTAAAAGAGAAAGGATTCATTGCTAAAAATGTACTTCACCCGGGCATAATTCAGGAAAAGTCATCTGTGCATGTGTCCTTCTCCTACTTAGACTGAAATTAAGACCTCCAAATGTGTCTCTTGGGGCCAGCCTGCCCTGTCCATGCTCAGCCTGGCTGTCTTGGAGCAGCACCACTGGTTGTCCCCAGTGCCACCAATTGTGCTTTATTTCTTGCTGCCAGCTGGGAGCACTGTGTGAGTGCAGTGCTGGGAAT
Source organism: Phainopepla nitens (assembly GCA_013400175.1). Taxonomy (NCBI): domain Eukaryota; kingdom Metazoa; phylum Chordata; class Aves; order Passeriformes; family Bombycillidae; genus Phainopepla; species Phainopepla nitens. The sequence continues at coordinate 356,957 of VXBQ01002372.1, forward strand.
GAATCACTTGGCTCAGATTTTCCAAGCTGTGTGGGGTGTTTAAAACAGGAGTAGAGGACTTGAAGTGGGGAGGGATTGAAAACTGACTTAAAGTATTTGAGTTTTAATTATAATTTTTTTTTTTTCCCTCATCTTCACTGCTTGGCTGCTTCACTCCTTCATTGTCTCATGACTCCATGGCTACATTGCTGAAGGGTCTGTAGCTGCGTGGGTTTTATGGCCCTTTGAAGATGTAATTCAGACTAATTTGTAAATATCCTCACCCTCTCTGTATCTCCTAGCTTCTGAGTGGGATTTCTCTGCTGATTGTACCTTTTCCCCATTCTTTGTGCATTCTCTGTTTACTTATGATATGGTGGGGTTTTTTTGGAGAGATTATTCATCTAGACTTGAAGCCCTCCATTTTTTTTTTCTCCATGACTTTGACAAAAGCTCTTGGGAGATTCACCATCCTGAATTCAAGAATTTCCCAGCTGTCATGTACCCATGGACCCTGAACACATTGGCCCAGATAGTTTCTAGGTTCTTTAATGTAGCAAAGTTTGTCCTTCAGGTTTGATTTTGATTATCCTTCCATTTGATTTAAACAGAATCACCTTCTTCCTACTCAATACCAATTTATTGTTCAAAGTCACATCTGTCATGCCCTCATTGCTTACAACACCACGTCTAGAATAGCAAAAGCTCTTGGTTCAGTGTCTTAGCATCTTGGCCTTCATTCCTCTCACATTAATAAAGAAACCCCACACTACTCTGGGGGAAAAAGAAGAAAATAAGGGCCAAGATTTACAAAGTGGTGGGAAGTTTATCAGGGAGCCTGGAGCTGAGAAAAGATAATTTAATTCTGATGCAAGAAATGCCAAGGAATTCGTTGAAGTGGTACATGGTCAGAAATTGTTACTCTCTACTTATAAAACCTGAGGAAGAGTATTTAAGAAAAGACTAGATGTGGGACTCAGTGCTGTGGCCTAGCTGATAAGGTGGTGTTGGGTCATAGGTTGGATTCAGTGATCTCAGAGGTCTGCTCTAACCTAGTTAATTCTGTGATGCTGTAAAGACCAGCTTAGATCTGGCAGTGGAAATCATTGGCACAGTTGAGTCTGACGAGGAAAAGTGGAATCAGTGACTAAGCATGGAGCTGCTGAGCTGTGGAGCTTGTTTGTGCAGCAGTGTCAGCTCCAAGAGCCCTGCCACTGCTGGCCACAGTGCAAACCCTGCCTTTCAAAAGTGCTCAGCATCGGGCTGCAGTGCTCATTAATTACAGAGACTGCACAAGTCAGTAATATTATCAATTGCATTAACACTGTTACTAACTGCTTGTATCACAGTAGTATTCAGAGATGATTTTTCTGGATGAAATGTATGTAAGTGGTGAGGAGAGGCTTCGCTGAGGCTATGAGTGCTGTGCTGGCAGCAGCAGCTCCACTCCCAGGTGCCTGCCCACATGTGAGAGCACCTTCCCACTATGGCTGGTAGGGGCTTGTCGGAGAGATTGTGGCAGAGACATCTTTTGAGTGGATGGCAGTTGCTGTATCATCTTCATTATACCTTCCAAATAGCTGGAAGATAAAACATATTCCCTCTCCATGCATTTCTTTCCTAAAAATAGCTACATGAAATCTGAAGCTCCCGAGCAATGTAAATCATTCACTTCTTACATTCAGCAATTCTCTCAAACAGTGAAATTTAAATAAACTGAAAGGAGGTCTTTCTGGACTGGGTTAGGTTTCATCTGAAAGCACTGGTCTGAGCTCACAGGTGGATCTCTGTGGATCCCCAGGTGTACCTGCCAGGGGTGGTGTGACCCCCAGAGCTGCCATGCTGAGGGGTTCAGCCCTGCCACGAGTGGTATTTGCTGAAGAACAGAAAAAGGGAGGGCATGTTTTGCCCTGTGGCCAGCAGCAGGTGGAGAGGTGGCCCCTGAGCGTCGGGAGCAGGCCCTGCCTCTGGGGCTGAGGCGGCCGAGCTGCAGCGCCAGCCTGACCCTTTCCCTCAGGGAGCTGCAGAATGAGCTCCTGTTTGCTGGCACTGTGGCTGGTTTAGGCACTGTTTGCTGGCACTGTGG